>JAMKCH010007553.1:0-36994 GCA_023653785.1 Ophioderma brevispina | reverse complement strand
CCCGAAGGAGAGGGCACGGGAAACCAACGTAGTAGATTTCAAATTAAGATTGAGACTCCCACGGCATATATCGCAGGGGTGACATTGCTACGGCATTTCAACAAGCTTCCACGCGGCAGTGACAACTATAATTAGGATGATGTCACAACATGTCTATTTACAATTTCTCTGAGCCAATTACTGGCGCTGTTGCCCAGTGATAAGGAAGTAAGTGCATAAACATACGCACGCCAAGCGGGGGTTTTTGCGGGCTGCAATGATCCCCAATGTTGCCAAAACCACGATTGGTAGCCCAACTGGGCGACTTTGGCTACTAGGACCGCGAACTGCAAAGGCCAACAGCGAATTCGCGAATTTTTTGCTACTTTTCACTTTTCAATAGACGATATTGTAAAAAAGTAGAGATAAAACGATGAAAAGTGTTTTAAGCCGTTCTTACACACACAATGATGTTCGTGCTACAACAAGCATAGACATCAATTAAGAACACCGCCCGTAGGGCAGTGTGCAGCCCGTGTATGACGGGATGACAAATGGCTGCGGTCAATAAGTTGTGATACAATAAACAAGAAAAGAAGCGAGTGAGCATCTACTGGAAGCGAAATTTCTTCCTTTGTTAACTTTCGTGTAACACAGTATCATCTTGCATGAGGTTGATCGTTTATGTTACTTGATGTATTGTATATATGCGCATGAGTCTTTATTCTGTGAAGGTTTATATTGATTAAAATCCAACATCGCCAACAATCCCTCGCTAGTCTAGCGGTTAAGAATGCTTCCTACTCTAGTGAGGTCGAACCCTCCAACTGTGCTCAATTTGAGAAATGAATTTGATCTTGAATTTTCAAGTGAAAGTGATCGAGTCCAAAATTAAACTCAAAAGTTTGGTTTAAATGCTTCCTAACTTCAATTTTGAGAGCTTTTTATGTTTTCGGAACTTTTTTTCGCGGAGTCTGCCCGAAATGGGCTGATAATTTTTGGGCCACCCTGCAATGGGGGTGCATAGCACGAGGTGTTTACGCTGGACCGGCTGGGTATTAACATATTTATGAATATTGCATAGGTGCCTATGGTGAAAGATAGATTGTTTTGAAATTTGGCTCGAATGTTCAGAAGGGTCGAGGCAACTACATGAGCAGATACTTTAGTTGAATGAAGATGCAGTGCCTAGAAATAGGCCCACCTGCAGGCCGTAGGAAATTACGTTCAAAAGTAAAAATTTGGAAGCTGCAGTACCTTATGGATTTTTCACAAAAGTATAATATTTTTGTATCAATAGAAAGATAACAATGTAATTTCATTCTATAAGATCGATACTATATCCAAACAGGCTGCTGTTGGGAGTAATGACTTAACAAAGTCGAGTTACGGCATTTCCCTATACCAATTTTGTTTGCTGTAGAGCGGCATTTTCAAAACATTCCATTTCTATGCGGGATGTCCGTCAACTTGTTATAATGGGGTCATCCCGGCCCTGTGGAGACTAGGCCTTTGTGCCATTACGAAACAATTGTGTCCATGGTACGAATTTACTTTACAGAATCAGCTTACTGGAAACTGAGGTATTCAGGTCTACAATGGTCTGGAAATGATGCATATGCCATGGTTGGCCAGGATGTTAATCCGCTTTGTGCTAATCTCTGAATACAAGGTGGACCCATTTTAGATGGCAAAAGAAAAAACTGTTGTGTTATGGGAACTGATATAAAAATGCATTATTTCTCCATTACTGTGATATGAAATGACATGTTTTCAGTGTTCCAAATAACAATGTGTAATGAAGTAATTTGCTGGTGTTTTCACCCCCTTAAAAAAAAGGGCTGATACTTTCAATTGAACATGCAAGCCCTATCTTCACATTTATTTACGACTACATACTATAGAGTGTTGAGTACCATAAACTTTTTAACTGTGGCCATTAAATTAACTCCTCTTACCTTTCACGGTAAGGACAGGGACCCAAAATTTTATTGAGGTCTCCTTATTTTGGAACCTACTATAGAACATCAGCAGCGCTTTGCTATCAATGTGACATCATGGCAAGAACTGAAAGGGGATCTATCACGACGTCCAGAAGTGGCCGTGCTATTACCTATTAGTACAGGAGGTTTAAGAACCATCTGGAGCAAAATCGTGCACTTGTGAAAGAGGTATAACCGTAAACCAATATATAAAACGGGACCCAATTGGATTTTAGCTGTGGTGGCCGTGGTGACCATTTTTCAAAAGTGGCTGCCATTCAATTTTCAATGTCTCATATCTCGGTTAATAATAATGATAGGAGCTGGATCTTTGTGTCTATACCCCTACTTCGAATGCCAGGTATCCCAAATATGACATTTAAAAAATATAATTCTGTCAAGTATTTTGTTTTCCAATAGGGCCGCCAAATTACATAAAATTGGCACTTTTCCTTATATCTTGCTCAAAATGATATTAAACTAGATTTTTGTGACTATACTTATGTTTTTAGGCACGAAAATCCAAATATGACATGCCGTACTTATTTGAAATATCTTTTGTCAGTCTTTGCTTTTCAATATGACAGCTATTTAGTAAATTAACCATGTTATTAATGTGAATAGTCATAGGCCAGATGTTTAAGCCAATCTGGTGCAAATTCGTGCACTTTCTGAAGAAGTGTAAAATTGGTTACACGATTTAATATGGACCATTACCATTATTTCAAAACGGGACCCAGCGGGATTAGATCTGAGGAGGCCGGTGGGCAGTTTTCAAAATACTTGCCATTCCATTGCCTGTACTATAATGTGGTCTGATGCATTTTATCGGGGTTGTATAATTTACTTGATCCTCGCGTGCATTGATCATTGAGTCGCTTCGTCATAGGTTTACTAGAAAATATATAATTAGGCCGCCTTGAAACTCTGAAATGAAGAACAGAATGGCATGAGTGCTCGTTTCTCGGATATCCAGGACCACAGTCCTCTGTGTCCCGTGAGAAATCTCAGCCTAGGTTAGCCAGCGGACAGGTTCGAGACCGTGTATTTTCGTCTTTATTTTGGGACAGAATCTCATATTAAACATCACTCATGATACCAAACGCGTCGGTACCAAAAAGTCAAAACAACACAAACCCAAATTAACCTAACCGAAAGTTAAAAATACTACATTTGGTTGTATTTGAGCTAAAATTACACGAGGGGCACGCTTGGGCACAATTTCAGACATTACATTTTGTTGTTACAAGTACACTTAAACTTCAAAACACAATTCATAATTCCTTAACCGAGTTTTATTAATATTAAACCGGAGGTTCACTCTACTACAATTTGTTGTAGGTTTTGAGCTGAATTTTAATTTACATGAAGGGGACACTTAATCTTGGGCACAAATTCAGACATTAAACATTTTGTTAAAGGTACACTGAACTTTCATATCACCAATTATTATGGTCGAAAGTAGTCAGAACATTTTCAAATCATTTTCACAGATGTTTAAACAATTACGGGTCACGATATCACCAAAATGCAAGCTTAGTTTCGCAGTCGTTACCGCTACAAAGGAAAACGATTTGATTGCGGTTTTCGGCATTTTCTGAGGAAAGTATCATCTAATTGGTGACCTAAACTTCAACAAATCGTTAGAAAATGAGTGTACTACGCGTGTTCAAAGACCCCCATTCTTGGATCAGCCCGGGGTCACAAAATCCGGTGAAAGTACAAAATTTTGTGGACAGTTTCACACCGATGTCACGTACTGGATCGATCGCGGCAAAGAATATGATCCCAGGCCGTCGCGGTGTATGCACAATTAAAGACACCGAGTACCTGGCTTTTGTGAGTTTGAATGGGTAATTGAATTAGGTAATTGTGGTTTTCGCGTTGTTATAGGTCCTCCTTAAATAGATCCGTGTCCTACCACTGAACTCTACACACTGGATAGCGGGTCTGAATCGCCGATTGATTGAAAACACAAATGATCAAGGAGGTGTTTTTTTACCTAGCCAAATAGGGGGAAAACACATGCTACCACTTGTCAAACAATAGAACGTATGTGTGAAATATGTGCACCAGCAGGTGTATGAATTGTTTCGCGCCATATTGGCTAGGTTAAAAAAGCAACTTCCTGATGTTTCCATCGGCGTCCCATCAACTGGGGCACAGCCCCGCTATACATGTGGTAGAGGTCAGTGGCTCTACAGTCGTGTACCGTTAAATCTTTGATAAAGACTAGCACTCAAGGTACGCCGGTGTGAAAGTATAATTCATTAGTCCGGCAGGTATCATAGTCCGGGCTCCATATAATAGACGACAACGGAATATAAAGCGGAACGAATGTTGCGTGAAGAGCAAACTGAATCATTGTCCTATTGTTCACCAGTGTGCCCGGACCTGTGACACTGTGATTGTGAGCCCGGAGGACCATACTTCCTGCCACACCGGATTGATCTTATGCCGAATTGAATTCACCGTTGCTGTACGTTAGCATGTCCTACCCCCAGTCGAAAACGTAAATCTCAATTCGGGGGTCTGTTTGGTTGTTTGGTATGCGCTTTATCAGTGACGGGATTAAACGTGTTTTTAAACATTGAGAAAAATTAAAACATGAACTGCTGGCGTGCTGCCGAAATCCTAAATCAATCCTGTCCATCAGTCCCGCATCATGTAGACATAGCAATTGAGAAACATTGATAGGGAGAACATTTTTGTTTAATATCACGATAATCAAAACGTGTATATGTTTTCATCTACCGTAGATGGCAACGAGTTACGTATTAAACGTTTGTATAAATAATAGTATACATTAAGCGTAGCTGCCAACTTTATTATGGACCCAAATGGGGGGGGAGGTAGCGGTGATTAGGTTTGGAATAAGACTTCCGCAATCGTTTCCAATAAACATCTGCAGTTAAGTTGGGGTCATTCTGTATGAATCCACGACCTGACTGGCGACCATACAGTCTTTGCTCTGTGAGCATGAGGTACCAGTTCAGGGCGAAGCTTAGCATATGTTTTGCGTATTGCGTGTACGGATCCGCGTCATCACGACAAGGTAAAAGAGAATTATCAGGTTTTTGGGTGGCCTGAGCGGCCAATCTTCCTCCTAGGGAGACATATCGCACAAGAAGTGACCATAGACCTTTATATGGCTTGAAACAAGCTTTCCGGTGCTGGTTGATGAAACTGAAACCAGATGTTCATAGCGGTGTCTTTTACGCTCATTGATTATAGTATCTAAATTTAAAGCAACAATGCTCCCTTTCGAGGGGGGGAGATAAAACAAAAGACATCAATTGCCGTTACGATACCGTGAAAACATAAAGCAAATTAGACATTTTTTTTGAAAGAGCGCCCCCATTTTTTCAAAAAAAAAATAGATTTCTACACACGGTTTGCATTGGTAACTGGGCTAGTAAACCATAATGTGAAGGGTTAAGCTCGAAACTGTCTGGGTTCACAAAATGAAGGATTTTGTAATTAGCATAATTATTATCGGGATCCCCGATAATTAATCAACGGCTGCTGGAAACGGCCCTTCCAATGTGAAATAGCCGGGAATAGCGCATGTACGTGGATACGTCATCCATTAGTTGTTATTGGTTCAGGCAAATCAGTTAGAGGTTCTTTTGCGAACGGTGGCACTTATTTCATATGGAGGACATAAACGTAGCATTCCAGCTCTGCCGTTAAGTCCACTCTGGGATCCAAATTCTAATTAACAAAATCGCTTTATTTATGATGGAATACGCATTTTTAGCATTCTGGTTCGCAGGTATAAGGTTCCTAGACACACACCAACGTAAACTGTGCCAACATATCAAATTTTGAAATTTGGGGGCGCCCTTCAAAATGTGCGTTATTGCTTTAAACACGCATATCATAATAAACTCTCTCTAAGTACATCTAAATTGTCTTGATACCATGCCGACGCCACCAGTCTCAATAACATTCCAAGTGAAATCGTTAACGTCTGGTTTACAGCACCATTTTCCTATAGATTATGTATAGACTGTTTCATATGACGTCAGCAACCGGACCTGGTGGGCAAGATGCATACATTCCAGGACTACAATAATTAAGCTGTCAATCGATCCATGTTTAAAGATTGCACAGGGATCATGACAGGTGAATGATTGTAGTCATGGAATGCATGCCATCTTGCCACAACATGATTAGCCTATTGATCCGGACATTCTCCGAAACCATTGTTTACAAAACTGAGGGACGATGCCTCCCTGTCGACATTTGAGGAGTACTCATTCTGACCCACAGTATTCGACATGCTCGGCGGAGCTTGCGTCTCTATTTTCATCAATTCTGACTTTTTAAATTATCGCCTTAGATCGGATATTAACATGACTCCAGAGTTAATGAATTTATAATTTATTTATTTCTTGTGATTTATTCCAGCATTCGATCGACCAACTCGCATTCCGACAATAAAATACTGTTATTCCAGTGGTCTCGACTGACAAAATTTTTACAAATGAGATTCATCCCCTATTAATTATGGTATTATGGTCACTGATCTTTCAGATCATTTTCACGTTATCCTTACGCAACATAACTATAGGCCTACTTCATCTAAACCACATATAATAAAATCTCGTAAGTCAACCCCAAAATAAACATTTAAAAGCCCTGAATACTGCATTGTTCCTTGTTGATGGACGCTTATTATTAATATAGAGGAGCCAGATCAAGCCTACAATTCAATTTATCTCAAATTTTCGCAACTTCCTGAACATCTACTGTCCAATTACAAATAAAAACAATTTCAAAACGTAAAAAAAAATTTCACCAAAAAAAAAAAAAAACAAGGGGTTCACTAAAGGTCTAATAAAAGCAATTGAAAAACCAAAGATAAATTATATAAAAGAAAATATTCTAAACCAAGTATGATATAAACGAACATATACCAAAGACCGTAACTACTTATATTCTGTATTGCGAATCAGTCAAAATATTACATAACCAGTAAAATGAAAAAACAAATTAAGACCTAAGGAAATGTGGGAAAAACGTTTAAAACCCCCCAATTTTTTATTTTTTTTACTTTTCTGATTTTTTTGTCACATTAGCGAGGGTGAATGGATCACTGACAATGTGCCATAGTGAAAACTTTAACAATTTTTTGCCAATATAGGTATTACTCTTTGCCAACAAAATCCCTGACCATCAATGGATTTTAAAACTCCCTTCTGTTGAAGCATACAAGAATACCAGTATTACCCTTTTCCTATATCCAACTTCTCCTGATGATCCTGATATAAAATTAAAGCGAAATTTGAAAACATTAATACCTAATAGCAAGCATCTGATGATATTAGCAACAACCTCCTTAAAACTCATTATTCATCCATAGTAGTGTTCTATCACCCATTTAATATTTTCGAACTGCTTGCAAATTGTTCCTAACCCAAATTTAAAACTACAAATGTTAAAAAACGTTCAAAGCAGGCGACAAACACGATTTTTCTAATTATAGACCATTTCATCGATTTCGAAAAACTTCTTGAAAAGTCGTATATATCGTCTGGCATAACTTTATAAAAAAATACAGCATTTTCACCCCTCATCAACTTGAATTTTTATGCCGACAACGATAACGTGACTTGGCTATTAATGAAATCTATTGCAAAATAGTGAGATCTGGATAATAAACATCATACCGTTGGATATATATTCTAGATCTTAGCAGGGCCTTCGATACCAAAATCATGACTCTTCTTTTACAAGTTAAATAAGTATGGTATACGGGGTCTTGCTAACGACTGCATAAGGAACTACCTAAACAAATAGAAAGCAACGGGTTTTGTTTAATAACACCTTTCTGAACCAGCAACATTACTGTGGAGACCACAAGGCTCTCTACATATGGCCCTTTTGTGTCTTATATACAATTAATTACCTTCCACTCTGTTCTGAAATACCAGGCCTTTATATTATTTACGGCGACACAAATACACTGGCACAAAAAGTATCTCGGCATGTTTTCGATCAGTATTTGCCAAAGTCCAGCCATTTTGAAGTTTTCGAAATATACATTTGTTGCCTCGATCTTGCTCTTCATTTAACACCTCGCTGTAAGAAAGCGTGCAAAAAACGGCTGAGATAGAGCGCCTGGAAAGACGCAAACCCCCCAAACCAACAGTTGCAGGTTTTGGATTTTTCAATGGTCACTGTGTGGTACAACGCAATTACCGTGTGTATTGATTTGACACAAAGAGGGTTTCCGATCTGAATGAGCGAGAAAAGCTACGGGCAATATTGATTGTGGTAAGCGTGATCGTGTCGCCAGTACACTGCAAGCCCATTGAAAAACCAAAAACTGCAACTTTTGGTTGTTGGGGGTTTGCGTCTTTCGGGCATTTCTATTCAGCCATTTCATGCACATTAGTGATGTGTGAAAAGCGTCAATGAAATTGAAAGAAAGATAACACTTTTCGCACTGCCCTTACTTTTTTCAAAACAAACCCCACATCGTGACGATTGCATATAAATGCATATGAAATTTTTTCTACCATTCCAACGCCACTGTTTCAGATGTAACAGAACCATCGCAGACATGCATGTACATACAAATGACTGGTTCTGCATTGAAAACGATGTATTTGCGAATTTTGGGTTTCTTGAAGTTAACTTAATTATTAGTGGGCCTACTATATATTGCAACGTGATATAGTTCTTTCTCTACCTCCGGTAGTGATGTCCTAACATTGACGCAGCTTTTACGCACGCGTCAAGGTATGCCATCTTGTGCGCTAGTTAGAAAATATATATAAACGCCGTCGCTTTAAGAGCGTGTGCGTTGTTTACTGGTGCGCCCAACAAATCTCGCGCTGACGTCACTCTACGTTAGCAGCTAAACCAGGGCCGTACCAGGGGGGTGCGGGGGGCCCCCAAAAATGACAAAGGTCCGCTTTATGATGTGAAGGTCCGCTTTGCCAGTTTATGGTCCCGTGTGTCAATTAAAAGTTTGTCTTAAGGGGTTTTGTGGTGAATGGTTATATTATGATGGCTAGCAGACTAATGCAGCTCTATAACCATCGCATTACGATTGTCGGTTGTTACTATACTGTTTTGTTTCTCAATGCTGGCGACGAATTTTTTTTCAAGCTTGTCTTTCTTCCTTTTCGAAAAAAAATGAGGGAATACACGGTCAAAGTTATTTGAACGCACACAAAGAAGCTCAAGATTTATTGTGAACGAAGATATGCATTTTGTGCTCACATCAGGAAAATATTCGCTGATCTCCTGTAGGAACGCCACATAAAGGCATTTATAATAATAATAACAATGATTATATTATATATAGGCCTATAGATATGATAAATAGTGGAAAATTAAGGGGAAAATTAATATTTTGTTATTCACGAAAGGTGGGAATTAAGGCGATTTGGTTTAACCTTAGGGGGTGGAGGGGGGGGGGACATCTTTTAGTTGCGGGTGATTCGTCAAAAATAGGAATAGTCATTTAGCCCAATGATGTGGGAATAAGATAAGGATATGATTATTAATTTAAATAACAAAAGAGCTTATTATAAGCTAATGAATGATTAATATTTCCCCTTATTCACTGTTAGTATGATTATTATTATAACCATAGTCTGGGCCACTGTACCTGTTTGACGAAAACACATCCACAGGTTCGCATAAAGATTTACATTTAAAATAAACAATTCTTTCAAGAGTATTTCACTCCCCATGTACATAGCGAAACAGGTAAAAATACCAAACTATATATAAGTACAGGTGAGCACAAATTAACATGGTAGGGATAGTGACCAGTTCCAGTGGTAGTAGGAAGGCAAAGGGGGCACGTGCCCCGGGTGCCACCACAGGGGGGCGCTGAAATGAAATGGATGTTGGGGAAAATAAAAAATTGACACAAAGATAAAAATACCCTTGATGTGAATGTTATTACAGGCAAGATAATGTCTTATAACAGAGCTCTCAGAAGGTACTCAAATATGCTAAAATCGAGAGCTTCCGGGGGCTCCGCCCCGGGAACCCTCGCCGGGCATATAATAATCTGCTTCAAATAATGCATATAAAAGTGAGAATCGCTCCCCAGGGCACCCAGGTTTAGCTAAGTAACAGCTGTCAGGGATTATTCACCAAGAACCAGGGCACTCAAACACTAACACCCCAAGAGCTTCAGTGGGCTTCGCCCCCTGGAACCTTGCCGGGGCATGCAGTAGAGTTCATCTGCTTCACGATAATGAGATAATTAAGAGCTCTCACACCAAGAAGCTGGGGGGGGGGGGGGGTGGGGGTTACTCAGTGGAAAGGGTAGGTACATATGTGCCGCCTATGGGTAACATTTTCACCCTTATAACAAGGGTCGTTTTTCACCATGCTACTATAAGATGGGTCACTTTTTGGTCATTGCTACTATATAAAATGGTTTCATTTTTTCAATTGTTGGTTCTCAATTTACTCTGAAAAGGGTTCAATTTTTCTGATTTTCAGTAAATCACATGAACGTGGTTGATTTTTTTCCGATTTCGGAAAAGTTACTATGAAAATGGGCCAATTTGGCATAAATTTACTATGAAAATGTACAAATTTTAAGCCAACTATAGAAATGGGTCGAAAATTTCGGAACCCACTATATAAGGGGGGTCATATTTGTACAATTGGTCACTATAAAAACCCGGCGGACGCACACATGTACCCAATTTGGGGTCGTGTACCCAACCCGGGCCACCGCCAGGCAGATATGTTTCATCTGCTTCAAGATAACTGAGAGCCCGGCTGAGAGCTCTCCGAAGGCACTCAAACATGCTTAAAACCCGAGAGCTCCGGGGCTCTGCCCTCCGGACCCCCGCATCTCGCAAGGGACGTTTAACCAGGGACCACTTTAGGTTCCCTCGGATTTCCACCCATATACTACTTACGCAACACGCTGAGGGGGCGCACGTTAACGTCTTGCCCCGGGTGGGCGCCACATCCCATAGCTACGCCAATGGACAGTCACAAATAGTCTGCTTGAAAATATTATATTGTTACGCTGCTCGTGGACATCCAAGGTCAGAAATACCATTCAAACACAAAATAAAAGTGCCTTGTGCACAAATGATCTAAATTTTATAGATCGAGTTGACATTTGCCGTCAACGCCGGGCAACGAAACAAAGCACTGCCCGTGAGCATTTGCAGGGCCTGTGCGTTTAAAATTCGCGCTCAATCAGGCGTGATAAGGCTATTGGATGCTGTAACTGTATGGGCATATTCTTCGCACCTCTACCACCGTCCCCCCAGGAGTTAGACAAGTGCTAACTTGTGTTTGTAAACATTGATGTCACCTCTTCTATATAAGAAGACCGTTTTAATTATTTTAATGTCAGATTGGTTCAAGGGCAGTTGGTATGTCCAAAACACAATTACATTCAATAATACCTTCAATGATTTTTACATAAGATACTTAAGGTTTCAAGTCATCTAATGTCCAGAGAAAATAAGCGTGCGGTCCAACGAGGGGTACGGTATCCTTCAGTGAGGCTTCAAAAAGGAAGCCATCCAGTTCTTATAAAATCCACGGGTATATTTCTTGGAATTTTCTCAGTCCTGAAGATACTGTGTCCAGCAGTTAAAGAGACGGGGTTTGTTTTTCCTCGATTACGATAATATTCTGTCTGCAGGACCATCCAAGTCTCACCACCTCAATGGTCCCGTCTGTTCTAAATGGTCCACTCTTAGACATAGATGAATTCTTTTTGGTTCCAAACACTGAAGCCCTTTTGGCCTCGAAAGTGACAGCGGAGAATAGCTTGCACATGCAGATACTGTGGTATAATCTTAATACCGATGACTATGTACCCGCCCTGGTCTACCATACTATGAGATGGGCAACGCTAAAAAAAAACTTGGCTGCCGACTATCTTCTGGCCAAGTTCAAAAAAAGAAAAAATTTCTCCTTATCTACACACAATATTTAACAACACTATCTAAATTAGCTATGACAACATGATTATGCATACCTCACACTGACGATTGGAATTCACATCAATGACATTAACTGCATTGCATCATCTTACATTAAATCATGATGGGAAACTACCTATTGTGCAATCCTGGTTTTGATCTCAAATGCTAATTTTAGCTTTTGGGACATTCCGTCATCTCTTGCATAATCTTTATGTAGTAAATACCACCTGCATGATCTCATATCGCACTAGGGGACTTCCCTCTGTTCTTTTTCAATCATAAACAGTACTTTTCCCGTTGAGAATCGTTTCCCAGGAAATTGAGAAATAAATAAAATAATATTTTTTATTCACAAAATGGAGGCTAATACAACATATAAAAAATAATAACCACAGAATCTGTTTACAGGGGTGATAAAAAAAAAACCCGTCCCTGATTGTGTCCGGCATTGTAAATTTAAGTGACAATTATCCAACAATGTGCGTGGTATCATCTGAAAGCGTTAGATGACTATCTTTAATTTTGCTGCAAAGATGATTCTAATCGGTTAAGTAATAGGCCGAGCTACATCTCCTAATGAATCAATTAGTTAGCTTTTCCCCTATCCAATGCCGAATTCCCATTTGAATGCACGACAGCCAACTTAGCAAATTAACTCCCGAATAATATGAGGATGATAAGGGTATGTTCTAAGGTTCATGTCAAATAAAGTGGTATTTGTAAAGGTGTAAACGCCAGTTAGTAATGGAATTTTTTAATTTGAAAAACTTTTTTTCAGATGTTGGTCATTTTTGTTTGGTCGCACAATGTAACAATACTTTAAAAACCTCAAAACTTTATCACCGTAAATACTGTTTGTTTTCCTCAATATGGTAGATCCATTCAACTCCTTCCAAAACTGATACATATTTCAAGTTTACTTTACTTTATTTTGTTACAATGATGTATAGTGATGAGACGTAGACAAAGTCATGAGGTCATCTATGATAGGTTGGTGCCCTGAATTTTGTGGGGTTAATAGCGTCAACATTTATTCGGCATTCAGTAAATCGCTCGACTTTCTTCTGACACTGATTTCCTTAGCTGAAACGCTATTCATTTGAATGTGAATCCGTGGACAGAGCGCAAAAACCGACTACTTGATTCAAAACTACTGTAAGCTGGTCTATATGGAACCGATGTGAATGATCTTGGCAGCAATTAAGATAATGAACTAATCTTTCACAAGATTCATAAAAAAAAAAAACACCTAGGGTTGATATGTCTTACTTAAAAATCCAAATTCGGATCACAATCAGGGTCACGTTTTTTTTAGACTCCCCTGTATTGGTTTTCAACAATTGTATTAACAAATCGGCATAGCACTATTACCTATTCATCGCTTCTCTCTCTCCTCAAACTTGCTCCCTCTCTTTTTCGTATTCTTTTTCTTCCTCCTTCGTCTTCTTCTTTCACGCGTTCTTCGGTCTCCGTCTTCTTTTGCTTCTTTCTAGGCTTCTCCCTCTTCCTTTCTTCTTCCTCTTCATCCTCTTCCTCCTCTTGTCTCCCTCTTCCTCACCTTCCTCTTCCATATTTTCCCTCTTCCTCCTCAACCTTCCTCTTCCCGCTTCTTCGTCCTTCTTCCTCCTCTTCCTCCTCTTCCTCTTCTTCCTCTTACTTCTTTCTTCTTCTTCTGTTTCTCTTCTTCCTCTTCTTTCTTCTCCACTCCCCTTCCTCTTCTCCATATTCTTCTCTTTCCTCTCCTCTTCGTCTCCCTCTTCTTTCCCCCTCTTTTTCATCTTCTTTCTCTCATCCTCCTCTTCTTCTACTTTTTCTTCTTCTTCTTTTCCATTCCTTGCTCTTCTCCTTCCTCTTCTACTTCTTATTCCCTCGTCCTCTTTTCTCTCTTTTTTTTTTCCTCTTCTTTCTTTCTCCTCCTTTCATTTTCCGCTTGCCCTCTTCCCTCCTTCGTCTTCCGCTTCCTCTTCTAGCTTGTTTTTTGGTCTCTCCGTCTGTTCCGTTTCTTCAAATTCTACTCTTCATCCTCTTCTTCTTCCCCCCTTCTTCTGCCTCCTTCTCCGCGTCCTCCTTTCATCTTCTACCTCTTCTCTTCTTCGTTTACATCTGCTTCAATCTGCCTCATTTTACACTGCTTTCTCTTCTTCCGTCTCCATCCTTCTTCCCCTCCTCTTCTCCCTCTGAATCTTTTTTTCTTGGCGTTCTTCTTGATCGTGTGTTCTTTTCCTTTATTACCACCCGCTTTTTCTTTCTTCATAGAGTCCCACCTTCTAACGTCGCTGTCTTCTTTAATTTTTCTTTTGTTTGCGCTTCCTTCTTCCCCTCACCTGTCAGTACCACATTCGCCTTGGCTCCTTCCTTGTATATTGTCAAAACCGTTGCCGGGTTTGGTCGGTTCTTTTCCCCTCCCTGCCTGTTTCTGACATATTGAAGTTCAAATAGTGCAGATTACATAATACAACCTGACTAATGCATTAGCTTTACATTTGAATAGATACCAGTTGCATTAGCCTCTTTAGTGGTACCATAGCCTTTTTTTTGGTCGTTTCTTCCCTTTATATATTCTCAGGAAAAAAAATAAAAAAATTCGGAAAAATCGATACGACGCACGCGGTAAAATGACTAAAAGAAACACATTTCGTCAATTTTTTAAACGTTAGTGACAAATTGTTTTTTTTATTGGCCAAAGTTAAATTTCATCACAGATCACCTTAAAAGTTTGTTTTCCAATGCGGCTAAAAAAATCCTTTTTTTTAAAAATACTGAAATAACCCGCTATATTGTGGCTTTGGTTGTCTTTCTTTCTCTTCTTATTTGGGTAGCCTTTGGTCAAGGTTGCCTTTCCTTTTGTGCCTCTTCCTAAATTGAGAAAAAAGTAGGTTATCGTAATCGTTTAAAAGTTATTCCAAAATCTTTGACCAGCCCCGTGTTATTCCATCTTTGACGGCGAATATTGAATGACGTTAAAATTATTCGCCAATCCCCAAACACAAACAAACACCGATTCACACAAAACAAATATATCTCGTATAATAAATTCTCCAGAATACTCCTTAATTACGTGGGAATACCTTTGAACTGTCACTAGAATATTCTTGGCATAGAATCTATCGGTATGAATATAGGATTTAAAGAGGTGGGAGGGTTTTTTTTTCACTCTTCAATCCTAAAGTTACCCATGTCATAACATCAGTATTAGATCCCAAATAAAAAATAAAAAGTGTACTATGAAGAAAGTGTTTATTTATTTGACCTAACACTGCATAAGGGGGGTGGTGGCTTCCGGCTCATTGTTTTGTTTTTCGGTTGGCTGTCCTTTTACGCTGCAATATATTTGGTTTTATATTTTTTTATTGTCTAACTTTTAGTTGCGCTTGCAATGGGTCACAAACAAATTCAAATTTCAGCGTCGTTTGTTGCGTTATTAGAATGGGTCCCTGGGCCCCCCCTTTATGCACTAAACTGAAGGCCCATGACAAAATATACAAATCTAATAGAGTTACTGTGATTCTGATTTTCATATGCATACACCTAGTGACATCCAAAGTACACTAATTAACAAAACAATCTTGGAAAGGTATAGTATAGGACGCCATTGGCGTCATAATATTTTATATACACATAAGCGGTTTACACTGTAGGGGACCCTATGGTAATTTTCATACAAGTAACCTAAAAATATAAAATTGATGAGACATTTTATGTCTGTTGCTTAATATGGTAAATATAGTTCATTCTTCCCCAATTAAAGCAATCAGAAAGTCTAGGTGAACAGTGCCCCGTATAAATCGGCATAAACGAAATTAATGCTTTTACCTTTCAACATTTTGACGTCACAATTAAAATCAATGTGGTTTTTTGCCAATAATTTTCTTACTGAACATTTTTTTTTTGCAAAAAAAATTTTTTTATTTTCTTTATTTTGATGTCTTTGAAATCCATCTAATATGTGGTGGATTTCCTCTAAAAATTCCTTTAGGAAAGTGGTTATCTAAGAAATGGGCACCCTAGGAGCCTCCAAAACCCTTATGGGGCACTCCACGGAAGTGCAAAACCCTAATGCAGTTTATGTGTTAAAAAACCCTAAATTCTATATACATTTAAAAAAACGAGCTATGAACACCCTTCACCTGATCTTGTCAATTACCTTTTGTTTAAATATTTCACAAGTGTATAATTTTTACTTTACTTTTATACTTAACTTTTTGTATATTGTTATCATATTATATAATTATTATCACTTTTGTAAATCACGGACCTACTCTGTTGATTTAGGTTTTGTCTTTGTATAACCGTTATATCAATAGACACAACAACAACATCGACAAGGTTACGTTTAGAATCGTACGTTGCGCTCGACTTTAGATGTAACCCCCGTGTGGTGATCTTTGGCCGTGGCTCTCCTATCTTGTGATGCGTAATCAGTGGTTACTGTTTTTGTGTTTTATGCCCTTCTCCCACCTGTTTTTTTGCCGGCAAGCGTGTGGGTGGTTGCTGGGCAGATCAACCAGCAGACAAATGCCGGAACTACTTTTTAAGCACGCTGGGTCATGGTCCCAGATCATGGCCTGGGATCATGACACGCGGGTATCACCAAACACAACCTGAATCGAATCTAAGACTAGAGGGAAGATAAGTCAGTCAGGTAAAAAAAATAAAATGCAAAAAACCGTCAAAAGTGCCCGCCCCTCTCTTAATGCACAGACATGACAGATGATTTTGTATATTACATTTAAGAGTGGAAGAACTTGCCCTGGCGACCCCTCGTTCTTCCACTTAATGGTAGCCTAAACAACCTGATCAATTCGACGTAGATAACAAACAGCGCGATATCAAAAATCAAATCTTTTAATATTCTCAAACAGAAATAACTTATTAGATAACCAATGTATCACACTGTTAACTAGTTCAAGTTGACAGAAGTTGCATTGTGTATGATTAGTAATATTGAATGTGCAAGCTTTTCATTCCACCCAAAAACTACCCACCCTCACACCTCTTAACACGAAAACCCACACTCACACTAGTGCTCAGCGATTATTCATCATGGGGTCAATTATTCATGGGCTCATTTTCGTCATGGGATGCTATAAAACCTCTGTCAATAGGCCTATAGTTCTGTTTCAGTGGAATGTTCGCATTGTATTATTGGTGGCAAATCACACCCATTCCATAGGCCTGCGTGCACCCTCGCTATGCCTACATTTAAAACACCATCACATAACAACACAAACCCGCCCGACACAAATAAACACAAACACTTACCCCCCACCAAGCCCATATGGTGTCATATGCGCTTGTAACCTTTGTGAAAGAGCGTTCATATCAGAGGATTTATAGCATGTGGCTGTTTAGTAAATGAAGTGCAAACATCCATACATGTAACCACCCAACCCTATGGCCTACATTAACACAACCACACACACTGACACCAAAACCCGCACCGCAAACACTACTTGACAGGCTTATACTCTCATTGACTCATGGGATGCTAAAACTTTCGTCAATGTAATTATTTTGTATTGTAGGCTATATAGGCCTTACAATACAAAATGATAATATATATCAGCTTATATTTCTAGTTGACATTGTAAGACCACGCCCGTACCACTGACACCAAAACTACGAAAAAACCAAGTGTGCCCAGTGCTTCATCATGATTAAGGGAGGAGACAACCTCTGTGAATAGTGTTCATTTCAGAGGAGGGAATGTTAGCATTATGGCGCTGGTAGTAACATTGACGTGCAAGCACACATTTCCAACATTATATGCATCCGTATTAACACAACCACACTACTACCCCTTTGGGCCCTGACACAAACCCGCTCATAGGACTATGGGATGCTAACCTTCTGTAAATTTCATGGTTAACAGAACGTAGCCATTGCATGTTTAACACTGATGTGCAAAAGTACGTACGCGTACCACTTCATACTCATAATCAACCCCATAAGTACCCACATAACACCCACCCGCACCAGCCCTCTGGCACCAAAACAAAACCCAGGCTCAGT
This sequence comes from Ophioderma brevispina, assembly GCA_023653785.1. Lineage (NCBI taxonomy): Eukaryota > Metazoa > Echinodermata > Ophiuroidea > Amphilepidida > Ophiodermatidae > Ophioderma > Ophioderma brevispina. The sequence goes on along the minus strand of JAMKCH010007553.1, from coordinate 19,086 downwards.
CCTTATATCATGATGCACTGTGAGCTAACCTTCTGTAGAAAGTGGAAGATGAGATGACAGAATGTAGCATGTGGTATTTAGTAAAATATTGACGTACAAACTCCCCCCTCCTAAATATACCTCCCCTATAGGAGAGGACGGTGCAAGTTTAGCCACGGGGTATGTTGACCCAACCCTTAAAAGGGGGAAAAAAACATTTCGCATCCCAACATCTTCCCCGACTTCCTAAAAGTTGAGATTTTTATTCATCTGAACCGATATCCTTAGTAATCCATGCGTCTATATTTTTTGTCATGGGCACTTCGAGGGTGGAGGGGCTTCCTAATCAATGCTAATAAACGCAAAAAAACCGACGCTATGTATTAGCTAGCTGGACAACTTAGGAATTCCGGTTTGCGTGTGTATGTATGGATGTAATGTGTTTTGTGCGTGTGTATGTTTCACTGAATGTAATTTTTTTTTTTTGGAAATTGACCTCAATGGAAGTTGAAGTTCCATTGGAAAACCAAACACTGTTGTAATAGGTGCAACATATGGGATCCCTCATTTTTGATGAGGGTAAAAGGTCACTGTTAATAATGTCAAAGTCATGTGAGGTCAGTGCCCACTGCGTATCCTAGTTGAATATAGCAGAACGCTAAAGCCGAGAACCGCGAAATTCTATTTTTTAGCGGCAATTCATTTTGGAAAAAAATTAAAAATATTAAAAAAAAAAAAAAACATATTTGCACAAGCGTTAAAATATCAACAAAAGCAAAAAATGGACCCCCTACAGGCCCCCTAGCGCCTAACCCGAGAGCCCTGTTTTACGGGGCCGACCGACCCGGATTTTTTCAGTTTTGTCAGATTTAAAAAAAAATTTTACTTTTTTTATATATTTTCATTTTTTTTTCTGATTTTTTCAGATTTTGGGGCTATTTTATGCAATTATTGATCTCCAGAAAAGAAAAAAAAATAAATAAAAAAAAAAATGGCCGAACCGAACCGACGCTACTTGAAAGGTCCGCTCGCCCGTACACCAGGTGTTTTCGTCGGCCTTATGCAGTTAAGTGTTAAGTCAACCCATTTTAACAACTTAAAAATACTTTAATACTTCACATGACATATACTTCAGCAACCCACTTTGTAATGAAATTGTTACATCGTACATTATATTTTTTTAAAGGAACACAGCATTCAAATCAACCACTTTGTAACAACAACCGGCGGTCGTATCTAAGGGAGGGGCGGAGGGGGCGCGCTCCTCCCGGTAAGTCTGCCAAATCTTGCAATCAGAGCCCATTTTTGACAAGTTCAGCCTTTCAGCCCCCCCGGGAATGTGACGTTTTTCAAATCCTGGATCCCGCCCCTGAACAAATTGTTAAAGTGCGTTGAGCTGCTGCTGCTCTATAGTCATAAAATTTTACTTCACTACCTAGGTAACAAAATAGCAAAGTATAATAAAAATTCTTTAAAATCTTAAAAAAAAAACCTTACAAGTTGGGACATTGCCTCGCCAGATTTGTGTCAACTCAACTCATCCAACTCGTTCCCGCCTTATTTCGCCCACTTATAAATTAAAAGGTTTTGAATCATTTCAATGCCCATTCATATTCATGACACATGTTTGCAGATTTGAAAGCCCGGTTGCCAAAACATTTATTGTACTTATCATTTTCATTATAAATGCCGCATGGACAGTCTGCAGTTGTGCTAAATACCACTTTTCTGTCTTGTGCAGGCAGGGGGGAGGACACGATCTCTTCGATTTGGCATTGGGGATTTCATGCATAAGAAAAACGAGCTCTGTGGGACAAGTCTGTTTTGCTGACTTATGGTTTCAGTGGACCATAATCTTGAGAACCACTCAACTAAAATGAACATTTTTTTCAGTCAAGATGCTCAATTAAAACCGTTTTTTATGATAACGTAAACCACAGATATGAAATTTAAAAAAAGTGGAAAAATATCACTTTCATTTTGGGTAAAGTTTTTATTGGTTCACCCTTAATTTCCTAATTTTGAGTAGGGTGCTGGGGGTTCCGTAAGATGGTGAGAGTTGTTTATATATTACAATAGCTCACCAAGATTATGATCGCCAACATGCTGTTTACCATGGCGTGGGTCCACCCTGTACAATCCTTCGAGCCTTGGATGCTAATATGGCTGTCTTGCTAGTATTGCTTTACTTGAGTGCTGCCTTCAATACCATTTGACCATGATAATTAGGATTAAAAGGCTTGAAACCAGATTTTATGCATCAACAGACACTCCTCTTGCTTGGTTTAGATCATATCACACTGACAGAAGTAACCAAGTGATGGTTAACCCAAATTGGAAAAAAAATGTCTAGCAGCAAGGTTTTCAACTACTCTGTTCCTCATGGCTCCATTGTAGGCCGACTAGGTTTTCATTCATATGTATACTCAACCAGTTAAGTGACATTTTAGAATCGTGTGTTAACTTCACACTTTCATTCACTCGTATGCTGAGGGGTACTCACTTTCCGTGAGTTCAATCCAAAGATTCCCGGTGATTGTTTGAGCATACTCTTCAAAAACTTTCAAGCTGTATATCTGATTAATAAAACACCTGGATTCAAATACATGTTGCAGATGAATCAAGGAAAGACAGCTTTTATTGTCTTTCCACGGTCCCTGGTGGTTTGAAAATATGCCTCCAATATGGTTAGATCTGGGTGACACCCGCTGTGCTGCATCAGTGTGTGTAAAGAACCTTGGGGTTAGTGTTTGATTCCAGCTTGATTGGTGAGTATGTCGCAATCACATTGTAACTATCTGTAAGAGCGAATTACCAACCACACGTAATTCGTAATTTATGTAGTATTCGTAGGTTTATCAATTGATGCTTCCAACCACGCTGTACGATCTTTGGTCTTGTCCCGCATTGACTATCACCCAATTCATTACTATCTAGTGCCGACCTGCCACGAAATAGATTTGCAAAAGCTTCCAGCACCTGCAAAATAAGCTGCGCGCTTGGTATTCGCATGCGGTCGTGACCAGAGCGCGTCACAATTTTTGATCACTCTCATTGGTTGCCTGTTACGGAACGTATCAGATAGAAAATCTCTCCTTCATGTGTATGAGTCTCTTCACGCATTCTCCATCATACCTTACTGATGAGTTCTAAATTTGTATAATGTGTTGGATTAGTATATCCGATGTACAAGACGAAGGCTAACGTCATCTTCTGATGTTCCAAACAACAACGGCTGTTTATCCCTCGTAACCATCGTAGATTGGCGACCGAATCATTTCATGTACTTGGTCCTAGGCTGTGGAACAAGATTCCTGTTAATATTAGAGTGGCACCTCCACCAGTTTTTTTTTGGGGTTTAAGAAGGAAACGGCTCCTGAAACAATACTTTTTCCTGATATTAAAAATGGTTAACTTTGGTATTTTGTTATTGTTATATTATTTCGCATTTAAGAAGAGTATTTGTTGCAAGGCGCTTTGTGTTCTCTGTAGAGTGCCATATAATTCATTTTATTTTTTTTTAATTATTATCAATTCTAACAGTGCAATGAATACTAGTCATGATCCCCTAACATTTCATGAAGAATATCGCGAGTAAGCATTTGTGCAAACTATGGCACATGCACTCAACAAGGAAGAACAGATAGACGCAAGCAACCAGCATATGGCCTATAACGCTATGCGGTATGAGCAAAAACATGTGTTCCCCCCGCTTCTACGTCGTGTCTCTTTAATTTCTTCCGTTTCATCGCTTCCTTCTTCCCTCTCGCCGTCAGACACCACATCGTCTTGCTCTTTCTTCCTTGTTAATTGGCAAACGTTGAAGGGTTTGGTAGGTATTTTAAATACCTGCATATTTAAGTAAAGTTAAAATATTGCTATTAAATAATACAAATGAACTAGTGAATTTTAGCTTTACGAGTTGATATACCAGTTGCATTAGGCTCTTATGTCACAAAAAGCCCTTTGTCGTTCCTTTATATTTCTCAGGAAAAAATATTTAAAAAATGACACAAATCGGTACGCGGTCATAAGTGACTCACAGAAACAATTTCGCACTTTTTTACTTTTGTGACCAATTGTTTGTTTTTAATTGGCCAAAGTTAATTTCATATTAAGTTTGTTTTCCTAATCGGCTAAAGACAATCATTTTTTTTAAAAAATACTGAAAAACCCCCCACTATATGTGGCTTGTTGTCCTTCTTCATTTGGGTTAGCACTTGTCATGGTTGCTGTCCTTTTGGTTTGCCTCTTACCTAAATTAGAAAAAGTAGTTATCGTTATCGTTCATAAGTTATTCATTTTGATCCAAAGCCCCGTTATTCCATATTTGACGGCAAATATTAAATACATTGTGACGTTAAAAGTATTCGACATCAAAATCAAAACAAAAAACCACTGACAACAAAAAACCAAAACAATATTCTCGTATACTCAATAGATTTCGCGCGCCAGAATACGTCTTACTACGTGGAATACCTTTGACGCACTAAGAAATTCCATTGTCAGTAGAATATCCGGTATGCTATACGGAGTTTTAAAGAGCTTTATGGAGGGTTTTTCACTCTTCAAATCCTAAAAGTTTACCCATGTAATAACATAGTATTAGATCCCAATAAAGAACTAAAAACGTAACCTATGAATCCAGTTTATTTATTGAATTCAAAATAAGCCATTCAATAATACCATTTTAAAACTAAGCTATGAATCACCTGATCTTGTAAATTATCTGTCTTTAAATATGTCACAAGTGTATATTTTTACTTTAACTTCTTTGTATTTGTTACGATTTGTATTATATTATTATCACTTTGTAATCACGACCAACCTTGTTGATTTAGGTTTTGTATTTGTAACCGTGTATAAGCACACAAACAACAACATCACAGTTTACGTTTAGAATCGTGACTTGCGCTCGACTTGTGGATGTACAACCGTTGTGATCTGTGGCTTGCCTCTCTATCGTGCGCGTAATCACGGTTCGGTTTTGGTGCCCCTGTGTTTACCGGCAATCGTCGGTTGCTGGGCAGATCCCAAGCAGACAATGCCGGAAACTACTTTTTTTAAAGCAAGCTGTCATTGTCCCAATCATGGGCCCGGAATCATCATACGGTATCACAAACACACTAATCTGAGACTATATGGCATACTTAGTAATTTTTGTTTTTCAATAAAATGCACCGTCAAATGCCCCTCTCTTAATTCACAACATGACGATGATCTTGTATAACATTTAAGTTGGAAGAACTCGGCCTTCGACCTCATTCCGTTCCTTCCACTTAAATGGGGTAGCCTAACAACCGGGTTCAATTCGACGTAGATACAGCGCCGATTAAAAATCAATACAATCTTTTAACTTATTCTCCAACAGAAATACTTATTATTAAACAAGTGTGGTCACACTGTTAAAAATGTTCAAGTTTAACCAAATGTTGCCATTGTGCTATGATTCAGTAATATGAATGTGCAAGCCTGACTTCCCCAAAATCTACCACACCCAACACACCTCTTAAACAACCAACCAACACCCCCACTCACACATAGTGCCAGCTATTAAATTCATCATGGGGTCATTATTCATCATGGGCTCATTATTCTCATGGGCTCTAACCTCTGTTAATAGGCCTATATTTCATGTTCCAGATATCTTCGCATTGTATTATTGTGCAATTCAACCCACTCCATAGGCCTGCGTTTCCCATCATGAGCCTACATTTAACACCATCCACAACACCCCGACACTAAAATAAACACCAACACTACCCCCAACAGCCGGCAAGCCCATATTGTGCCATAGTGCGATGCTAACCTTCTGTAAAGAGAGTTTTCATATTCAGAGGATTTTAATAGCATTGTGTGCGTTTAGTAACACTGACTTGCAAACCTCCCATACTGTAACCACCCAACCTATAGGCCTACTTAACCCATCCACGCCATCACTGACCCCAAACCCGCACACACTCATTGACATGCCTATACTCATTCATTCTCATGGTATGCAACTTTCTGTACTTATGAAGTAAACTGCGTTAGTTCCAGTTTCGGCTCCTAAACAGAATTTTGTGTACAAAACTCTCTTAATATCAAAATTGGGGAAGTTAAAAATAACGCCTTTGGCAACTTTTGTGGTAGGGAATGACGGAGAGTTAATCCATTTGTTTTGGACTGTAGATTTACTCGAAGTTTGGAATGATTTTCATCATTGGGTCCATGTTAATTAGATGTCAATATTGGTCTGAGTAAGGAGCTGGTATTGTTTGGTAATTACCTTACAAAGACCATGTATTTAAATAATATCCTTCTGGTATAAGGTTCTGTATTTATAAAAGTAAGATTAAAGGAGAGAGAACTCTTTCATTTTAGATAGGGAAAATGACCTGATCAACTTTGTGTACCACAACGAGAAGTGTATGTTTTACACAATATAAGTAAATCCAAACACTTTCGATACTAGATTGCATAACTTATTTGAGAAAATGTCTGAATGTCATAATGTCAATACTTGTTGTGTTTTTTTGTAAAATGGTTAACCCATTATTAACATTGTTACACTGTGTGGACCTGTGGATGTAAAGATTAAATAAAATAGAAAATGTCAATGAAAAAAAATGATAATATTTTCATCTTATATTATAGGACATGTACGACCACGCACGCCCGTAACCACCTGACAAAAACCAAAACTACGCAAACCCCACAACATGCCAGTAATTCATCATGCCAAGGGATGGATGACAACCTTCTGTGAATAGAATTCATGTTCAGAGAATGTTAACATTGATGGTGTTTCGTTAGTAACTGAACGTGCAGAACCATTCCCTACTTAGGCCATCCTTATTAAAACAAGCCACACACACCCTTGGACCCCCTGACCCAAAACCGCTGCAGAGGTATGGATGCTAACCTTCTGTCCAATTTAGTTCCAGAAACGCTGGCATGCATGTTTAACACTGACAGGTGGACAGTACGTCCCGCGTACCATTCAACTTCCAAGGATCCACCCCATAAGTACTCCAACATTTAACACCACTCCGCACCATCCCTCCTGGCACCAAAACTAAACCATGCTCACCTCTATTCATGATTGTAATGAGATGCTAACCTTCTGTCAAGAAAGTGCGAAGATGACAGAATGTTAGCATTGTTGTATTAGTAGTAACATTATTGACTTACAACCCCCTCCATAAATAATACCCGCACTATAGGGGAGAGGTTGCACAGTTGAGCACGGGTATGTTGAGCCAACCCTTAATAGGGGCATTTCGTGATCCACAACCTCGTCCCCCGACTACTAAACAAGGTGCGATTGCATATCACCGAAAACGTGAGCCTAGTTAATCCTGCTATATTGGTCAGTGGGAATTCAGGGAGTGGGGGAGGGGGCTCTAGACAATTCTAAATAAACGCCACAAAAAAACGACGCTATGGATTAGCAGCAGGACCACTTAGGAACCGTTTTGCGTGTGTATGTATGGATGTATGTGTTTGTGGTGTGTGTGTGTAGGGTAACAAAATGTTAAAACATTTTTTACTGGTGTATGTATAAATAAAAGTTATTTTTTTGAACTCTAAGTCAATGAAGTTGTGAGTTCAAGTGGAAACCAAACAGGGGTTGTGAAACATGGGGCCCTCATTGTTGATGAGCAAAGGTCACGTGATAAGGTCAAAGGTCAGTGAGGGATCTAGTGCCCACTACTATCCTATTAGAATATAGTGAGCGAACGCGAGAACCGCGAAATTTATAGTTGTTAGCGGCAATGCAAGCGAAAAACTAAAACATTGACAAATACAATAAAAATAAATTGCAGCGTTAAAATATGCGGACCGAATAAGCAAAAAATGGACCCCTAGAAGGCCCCTTTAGTCGACGAAAAAGGAAAACCCTATTTTACGGGACCGAACCGACCCCTGTGTTTCAGCTTTGCAGATTTTGAAATTTGTTTGTAAAAATGTTTCATTTGTTCTCGATTTTTCAGATTTTAGTCCAGTTTTGATCTCCAGAAAAAAAAAAAAAATTGCCCGACCGACCGCTCGCCCGTAAACCTTGGGTCGTGCCTTATGCAGTAAAGTGGTACTCAACACATATTACAATTTAAAATACTTTTTAAATATTCCCGGACAATAGTACCTCGCAAACCCACTTGTTAATAAAATTGTTTCTTCAAAGTGCGTTATTTTTTTAAAAGGGACAGCTTCAAACCCACTTTGGAACACAAAAATGTTACAAAGGCGTGAGCTGGCTGTGCTCAATGGTAGTAAATTAATTCATACACTAGTAACACACATTAGAGAAGTATATAAAAATCTGAATCTTAAAACCTTAAGATTGGACATGCTCGCCAGATTTGCTTCAACCCCAACTCATCATTTAACAAAACTGTCCCGCCTTAATTCAGTCATTTTATAGATTTAAAAAAGCTTGAATCAGTTCTAAGACATCAATGCCCTGGAACATGAAGTTCGATGTGAAAAGCACCGGTTGCCAAAAAATTTATATGTACGTCATTCCATTATGAGGCTACCATGGTACTAAGTTCTGCTTCCCTCATAGTTTGTGTATACCCACTTTTCTGTCTTGTGTCAGGACAGGGGGGAGGGACACGATCTGCTCGATATGGGCATTGGGGATTTCATCATGCCTAAGAAAAATGATGCTTCCTGGACACGTCTTGGTTTTTGCTGACTTATGTTTCAGGGGGACCTATATGAGAACCAAACTACCAAATGAACATTGTTTTTTCAGGAAGAGGTCAATAACCGTTTAATGATAAAGTAAAATCCACAGATATCAAATTTAAAGAAGAGGAAATAGGAAAAATATCCACGTTGATTTTGGGTAGTAAAGTTTTAATTGTGTACCTGTAATTTCTAACTGGGAGAAGGGTTGTCTTAGTAGAATGGTGAGATTTAGTAGATTAAAATGGTATCACCAAAATCATGATCGACAACATGCTGTATTACCTGACGTGGGTCACCTGTAAAATCCTTCGAGCCTGATGCTAATATGGCTAGCTGTCTTAATAGTATTGATTGACTTTAGTGTGCCTCAATACATGACAATTGATATTAAGATTAAAAGGTAATCAGTTTTAGCAAACACAGACACTACTCTGCCGTGTTAGATCAATCTCACTGAAGAAGTACCCGAGTGATCATACCTACTGAGGTCTAATTTGTATATGTGTTGGATAGTAATTCCGATGGTTACAAGACGAAGGCTACGGTCTCCTGAGTTACCGGCTTGTTATCCCTCGTACCAAGCGTAGATTTGGCGAACCGATAATTAATGGAAGTGGGTCCTAGGCTGTGGAACAAAACTTCTCTGTTAATATTAAAGATTTTAGGCACCTTCCACCAGTGTCTTTTTAAACGCTTATTGAAAACATAGTTTTTCATGATGTTAAAAAATTTGTTTAAAGTGGACAGGGGAGATTTTTTTATTTAGGGACACGAATTTCTCTCAAAATTTCATGGATACGTTGTAGACCACCTCCGAGAACATTTGGGACGGTTATTATTGGACAAATAGGTTTGCAAATGCAAAAGGAAAACCGCAAACCTTGTTTTGGAACTTGCCCTGCTACCGTAATCGTTCCCCATAGATAGAAAACCCTGCTTTGACTTCTTCGTGCACGACAGACAGAAGAAACTACTAAATCATATCTTATTACATAAAGACGGCGTCCCCGTATTTTTTCTATAAATTCTCCTCAGTCTCCTTAACTTTGGATTGTTATTGTATTTTACATTCGTATTTTAAGTATTGTTGCAAGGCGATTGTTCTCTGTAGAGTGCCATATAAAGGCATTTTATTTTTTTAATTAATCCTTCTAAGCAGGCAATGAATACGTAGTCATGATCCCCTAACATTTCATGAAGGATATAAGAGAGGGCGCATTTGCAAAACTATGAGCACACTCAAACAAAGAGGAGACAGATCAGATAGACGCAAGCACATCATATAGGCTATAAACGATTGCTGATAGCATGAGCAAAAACATGTGGATTTCAAAACATGCGATAGGAGAAAATTATGTGGAAGGGAAGAGTAAAAATCCTCAGATAGTTATACCTCGATTTTTTTAGAGTTGATTTGCTTCTGAAAGGCCTTTCTTTATAGCGGGCTCCTCCAGAGATGGTTGTTGTTGATGGCCCATTCGACGTTTCAGATTCGGTGGGTTTCTTGACAAATTTTAAAATAAAAACGGGGGGCCCTCTACCTTAGAATCATTTTAGAGTCAGTATCTTAACCAATATCAACACATTGTTCTCCACCAAGGAAAAGATTGATCGCGGCACTTTGCAGTGGACATTTATCCCACCAACCTGCCGTATTTGCAAACCAAATTTGCACTTATCGTGTAGCTTCTCTTTGGCATAAACTGTTTTTTATATCGTCCATGGGTAGGAAAAACCGCCTAGTAATTACATTTTTTTGACCTTTGAAATCAAAATTCCTAGTGAAATGGCGCAACTTTCACAAAACTCGTTTGTGCACATTTACACCCATTATTATTAAAACTAATGCAATTACTTTATTCTTATAAAATATATTTTTTTTGGCTTCACCCCAAAATCATCAGAAAAGTTACTAAGCAGTTGTTTTTTGTTTGCAGACGGTCTGATTTGAATTAAATTTTGGCACATGGAGGTTTTGAAATTGCATCATCTTTAAAAATAGCACTTTTGATTTGTAAGGTCCAATGCACAAAACTGCGAGGTTTTTTCCTGCCCTGCGACGATATGGAAACATAACCGCCCGTACATATTTTTTCTTTGCTTAAAAAAAAACACTTGAAAATGTATTCTGAGTTACCTGTCATCGCCATCGTCGTCTTCTTCATGGTCGTCCTTTATTTCTGTTCTTCTCCTTAGATCCCGCATAATCTTTTTTCAGCTGCTTCTCTTCCTGTTACTGAAATACGTTTGAAGAGTTGTCCAAAGCGTTTTCCTCCTCCTGCGGTTAGCAAAAGTAGTAATTCCCGACGTTGTGCCTAATTAAATGAAACAAATGAAGAATGAAATCGTGCTTACGAATATAAAATGTGTCCAGTGGGTTCCAAGTACACCTGGCACAAAGTAAGTATCTCGCATGTTTTTCGATCAATATGTGCACAATAGTCAGAAGACCATTCGAAAGTTTTCAAAATATACATTTTGTTGGCCTAGATCGTGCTCTTTTCATTTAAAACAACCTCGCTTGTAAAAAGCGTGCAAAATGGCTGAGATAGAGCGCGCCCCGAAAGCGCAAACCCCCAACCAAAAAGTTGCCGTTTTTTGGATTTTTCAATGTCACAGACTGTGTGGTAACACGCAATAATACGTGTGTCTTGATTTCACACAAAGAAGGTTTTCCGACTGAATGAGCGAGAAAGCATTCTTGCAATATTGATTGTGGTACACTTGTTGTGTCCCAGTACACTGCAATGCCGACTGAAAATCTAAAAACGCAACTTTTGGTTTTGGGGTTTTGCGTATTTCGGGCGTTCTTCTCAGCCTTTCTGTCCGCCTTTTTTACAAGCCAGGTTTAAATGAAGAGCAAGACCTAGACAAAAAAGAATGTATCTTCGAAAACTTTCTCAAATGGTAGGATGATCGAAAAACATGCCGAGAACTTTTTTTGTGCCAACTGTAATATACATTGTGTTTTGTAAAATTTTGATCCCATATACTTGGCCATTACTACTTATCCTCTTCGTGCCGTCGGCACATGAGGTCTCAATATCAATGCTGCTCTTTCCACTTTATCCTTCGCTTTAGCACAGACCTCTTGCTTTCTGCTCATGTTTTCCATCTATATCATTTCTTTCATCATGTTTCATTTTCACTGACATTTCCATGTGTTCTGGGCTTCCAAACCTTTCTCTATCCATCTAGCTTGCCATGTGGAATTCATCTTGCAATGGTGATCATTTGGCATTCTTAACACGTATAACCAATCCTCTTCTCTCTCGTCACTTCAAGGTTTATCCGTGGAACGGAGTTATGTTGTTAAGTTTCACCAATGGAGATGACGGTTGTCCAAAATATATAATTCACTTTTCAAAGCATTGAAACTGAAAGAGTTCAGTTTGCGTTTCTCATTTCTCATCACCTTTGGTAATTTTCCTTGTTTCACAACCGTAGAGTAGAACTGTACGACTATTGGTTTGTTTGAGCTACGTTTATCTTCCGATTGAACTGCTTTGGATTTCCACGGTTCTAGCTTTGTTTATTCTCTGTTCATGCCAGTCCTCTACGACCTTCTTGCTTATAATATCATTCCCAATATAGTGAAGTCATCCGCATCTTCAATGTCTTCCCTCCGAGTTGCAATTCCAGACAATTTTTCATTTTTCCTTTACACATTGTGCAGTGGATGGCTGATAGTAAGGACGTGTCTCTGTACAAAATCTAGGTTTTTAGTTTGGACTCATATGGAAACATAACCGCCCGTACATATTTTTTCTTTGCTTAAAAAAAAACACTTGAAAATGTATTCTGAGTTACCTGTCATCGCCATCGTCGTCTTCTTCATGGTCGTCCTTTATTTCTGTTCTTCTCCTTAGATCCCGCATAATCTTTTTCAGCTGCTTCTCTTCCTGTTACTGAAATACGTTTGAAGAGTTGTCCAAAGCGTTTTCCTCCTCCTGCGGTTAGCAAAAGTAGTAATTCCCGACGTTGTGCCTAATTAAATGAAACAAATGAAGAATGAAATCGTGCTTACGAATATAAAATGTGTCCAGTGGGTTCCAAGTACACCTGGCACAAAGTAAGTATCTCGCATGTTTTTCGATCAATATGTGCACAATAGTCAGAAGACCATTCGAAAGTTTTCAAAATATACATTTTGTTGGCCTAGATCGTGCTCTTTTCATTTAAAACAACCTCGCTTGTAAAAAGCGTGCAAAATGGCTGAGATAGAGCGCGCCCCGAAAGCGCAAACCCCCAACCCAAAAGTTGCCGTTTTTTGGATTTTTCAATGGTCACTTGTGGTACAACGCAATAATCACTGGTTTATTGATTTCACACAAGAGGTTTTCCGACTGATGAGCGAGAAAAGGCCTACTTGCAATGTTAATTGTGGTACACGTGTTTGTGTCCCAGTACACTGCAATGGCCGATTAAAATCTAAAACTGCAACTTTGGGTTTTGGGGGTTTGCGTCTTCGGCGTTCTATTCTCAGCCATTTCTGGTCCGCCTTTTTTACCAGCCAGGTTATAAATGAAAGCAAGACCTAGACAAACAAAATGATTATTTCGAAACTTTCAAAATGGTAGGATCGAAAACATGCCGAGATACTGTTTGTGGCAACTGTATTATGTGTGTTGTATTTGATCCCCAATATACGTGCCTTACTTAATCCTCCTTCGTGCCGTCGGGCACATGAGGTCTCAATCAACAATGCTGCGCTCTTCACTTGATCCTTCCTTTAGCACAGACTCTTGCTTCTGCTCATGTTTTCCATCTATATAACATTTCTTTCATCATGTTCATTTTCAATGACTGACATTTTCCATGTTGTTCTGGCTGGGCTTCCAACCTTCTCTATCCATCTAGCTGCCATGTGAATGGTCTTGCAATGGTGATCATTTGGCATTCTTAACACTTTACCAATCCTCTTCTTCTCTTCACTTCAAGGCTTATCCGTGGAACGCGAGTTATGTTATTAAGTTCATCAATGGAGATGACGTTTTGTCCAAAAATATATAATTCTTTTTCAACATTGAAATGGAAAGAGTTCAGTTTGTTCTCCTCACCTTGGTATTTTTCCTTGTAAATTCACACCGTAGAGTAGACTGTGCGTACATTGTTTTGTTGAGCTTTACTTTTATCTTCCATATTGAACTGCTCGTTTGATTTCCACGGTTCTAGCTTTGTTAATTCTGCTGTTCATGCCAAGTTCCCTCTACCACCTTCTTTGTTATAAATTGCCCCCCAAGCATATGTGAAGGTCATCCGCATCTCAATCTCTTTTCCTCCGAGTTGCAATTCCCGACAACTTTTCATTTTTCCTTACATTTGTGAGTGGAGGGATGATAGTAAGACGATGTCATCTGCAAAATCTAGGTCTTCTAGTTTGGACATCATTTTCCATCTTACTTCCAATGGTGTTATGCTTGTGTAGTCCTCACATCACCCGTCAATCACAAATCCGCAAACAAACTCCGATATAAATTAAAACAACACCCGGCTTAACTCCAGCTTTCACTTCAAATCATTTTTTTACTTTCCATCTTCTATCACTACCATTTCTGTCTGTATACAAATCAACTTAAGGGGGGAGTAATGGGGCTGAGTCAGTGAACTTTGAAGTGATGTATAACAATCACAAATATTGTGCCCATGTCACAAAGTTTTTAAAATTTATGTCACAATTTTTGCTCTGGTTGCCATGGTAACCACGTAGCCTCTGATTGGCTAAAAACTAGAACTAACGTAACTACATAACTAACAAGCTACTGGGACGAAACTTGGGTGGCATGTGCAGAGGGTTAATACGCAGTGAACCATGAAGCCGGATTTTGATACCGTTGCCATGGCAACTCGCAATCGACCAATCATGTAATTCATGTCGTATTTGAATTTGGAACACAATTTTGAAAATCGGCCTTCATGTCACTAGCCCTATATGTGCTCAATATGTGTGCCAAATTTCAGTCATGGCATGGGCATGAAGCGTTCTCTAGTTACGTTCGTTCACTCGTTTTTGTTGTTGCGTATTTTAACGAAACGAGTTATAGACCCGAAACATTTAGACGATATTGAGGGCGCTTTTACTGTGAAAAATGGATTTTTTTTTAAAATTCATTTTATCTGAATTATCATAATTATTAATGAAAAATCATCGCAATCGGTGCATCCATTGTCCTGTAATTAATTTTTAAAATAATTTTCTTTCTTATATATTCGCAGGGTGAGAAAACAATAAAATACATAAAAATCACTTAACCCGGATCTTTAATTAACTTTACATTATGGACAAAAACAATATAAAGTATTTATTTAACTTCGACAAAATAAATGCGTTAATGGCGTGTAAATACAGCTTTAAAATATCGTAAATTAACGCATTTAAATTTTTTCACATGTAAAAGTATAGGAGACTATGCGTTTTTAGCAAATTTCGCGTACACGCTCACTTTGATCATCTATATCTCGGGAATCTGAAGTCCGATTGCCGATCGCAAAAAAGCATTTTGTGATTACAAATTCCCCCCAATACACACATTTAAAGCATGCATTATCTCATTTTTGTAAATGGACAATATTTACCAAAGGCAGACCCCATCCCCCCCCCCCCCCCTTAACCCTGTTGATGAAGTTTTCCTGGGGTATTCCATAATTGTTTCATTATTTCCAGGAACTATCTCTATGTAACGAATCAAAAATGCCTTCTCGAATCCTAATAAATTTCATTCCATCAAAGAAGTTTATGGCCTGTTTCGATGAGTTTCTTAATATTAAGTCTGTTTCAGTTGTGTTTTCCTTCCATTTGTCCAAATCTGCTGTGCTCTGGTTAAGGTTTTTTTTTTCATCTCCAACTTCTTAATTCTATTAATCACTTTACTGGCTAAAGAGTGAATCCCTCTCCATTTTTCCACATTCTCCACGAGCCCATCTCTTTGCAGCTTTACGATCAAAACCCTTATTTTCAGTCATTTGGTTTTCTTCTTTATTCCATTTTTCATTGATGATACTGTGAATTTGTCGGCTTGATGTCTCTCATGCAGCTTTCACCAACTCTGAATTATATTATCTAGACCACCGCTTTACCATTGTTTTTACCTTCTTCATTTTCTTGACTTCTCTGCTCTGCTGACGGGGTGTTGTCACCGTTTCATTAGTTTACGAGGAAGTTGTTTTTCCCTGAATCAACTGGATTTTGCTGTGGTATCGCTGCTCAGAACTTTCCTCACACTGTTCCTTTCTTTTTTTCTTTAATTCATCTGTTATGATGTGTTTATGTTTGTCTGTACAACACACTAAATGTATTATATGCATTTTGTCTTAGTTATATCACATAGAGTCTCATTTGCTATTTTCAGTTGCTTTTGGGCATCGTCTTTCCGAGGGGAGGGGGTTACCACTAACCCCCCTCGAAATTCGTTATAAAGCAACCCAATGCTTATGGTTTTGCAATGGTCCTCCTCTTTCCATTGATACCAATTAAGAATAACATACTTAGTATTACGTCATTAAATCCCCTAGTCGCCGAATTGCCAGTTTCCACAAAAATAGGAGAAAATCAAATTTTGCACTAAAGTTAGAATATTCAGATTTTCACATGCAGTTTTAAGCTCTAAATTGATGACAATTGACTAGTTTTACATAAATGTATAGTTTGGAGTCATACTTTCAATAATATTTTTCAAAAAAGCACCATAAAATGTCCTTGCGTGGCAACCACCCCCACCACCCCCCCCTTACCCTCGACTTAACGGGCATACCCTAACACCCCGGTGAAGGTTAGGATATTTTCTTTTTTTGTGATCAAACATTTTTTTATTGCACAAAACAATACTTTGTTTTCCAAATGGGCTAAAAACAAGCATTTTTTTATTTTTTAAGGTGTTTGGTAATAATTTACCCGTTCAATGGTGTGGCTTTTGTGGTCCTTTCTCATTTGGGTTTGCACTTTGGTTGTGGTTGCTTTCCTATTTGTTTCCCGTTACCTACATTGGAGGAGAAAAAAAACGGTTTTTCGTAAATCGTGAAAAGGTATTTAATTTGCGCCTACTTATATTGCCAACATTCAACGTCGAATATTTCGATGCGAAATATTTTTCTGAACGTAGAAAAGTATTTCGACAGAAAAAATATTAGCAGTTAAGAATGTGGTATAATCAATATATATGGGTCATTCCATGCCCAATCAACAAATCGAGTACAACCATCACCTCATGGATTTCTGTCTTTTTTGGTGTATTGAAAGATTATGTCAGAGAAAACTTGAATGCTGAAATTTGAAGCTCTGTACCGTCTTTTTCGTTTTCTTCACGCTACAGCAATTTTAAATTTGAGGGGGTCAACCTCAAAAACATGTACGGGTGTGAAATTAAATATTCATCAGGGACCATAGTAAAGAACTACAAAACTACAAACAACCCCTCAGATTCTTCAAACTGGCATTCTGATAACCTTTGTTGCGTTGCAAATATGTGAACAAAAATGCACTTTGCCAATTTAAAATTATAGGGGGTCAAAAATGGCTCAAAACCACTCAGAACCATACTTTAGGGGGTCCATAAGTTCAAAAATTAAAGTGACATAACTTCCAAATTTGGGTGGTAATAGCTATTCTTAGATACTACCTTGTGTACAATCTATACTTATATCAGCTTCGTTGAAGAGATATACTTGTCAACAATTAAAAAGTCAAAATTCGACTTGACTTGGCCCCCCTAAAAACCACATGTCATACATTCTGCCCAAATCTGCTTGAATATGTTTTTTCTATATTTTAAAATAATTTTTGCAAAGTTTTCATTGTGGTGTCTAAGTGTCTTCCTTAAGTAACTGTTCTTCAAAAAGCCCACTTCATGTAATTCAGTTTTGAAAGAATTCCCATTAAGCACACGGAAACCTAACTTTGGAAACTGGGTAATTAACTTGCACAGTTCACACCTGTTTACTATATAAATTAAATTAGGATAATTAAAGTATTATAAATTCCTTACCAAACAAGACACCAAAGAGCTGAAATTTGGTCCATAACCTAGATCAGGTGCTAATAAGGTTACCATTGATTTCAATTTCATTGTTGTAGTTCTACAAGTCAACTTGGATTCAAAGTCTTAAAACTGCAGTTGAATACCCAGTTGCAAAGTTCAGATCTGTGTACATTTAATGGGAATGTTTGTATTTTGTCTGATATCAGTTGAAAGTTTACGATTCTTGAGCCTGTTTAATCATTGCATTTAGACACGCATGTTGAAATCTTTGGCAGCACAACTTTCAGGCATGATGGTGGGCCCTCTTAACCATATTTCAAGACGAATTTGGTGAAAATGTCTGACATGGATTTTTAGGGGGGTCAAGTCAAGTTAAATTGACTTTTTGCTTTTTGGCGACCGCTATATCTCTTCCAATAAAGTCTGATATGCGTATAAGATTGTACACATGGTAGTATTCAAGATTAGCTTTCACCAGCCCAAATTTGGAAGTTATATCACGTTTTACTTTTTGACTTATGGCCCCTCAAAGTATGGTCCGAGTGGTATTTGAGCCATTTTTGACCCCCTATAAGACTTTACTTTGGAGCAAGGTGCATTTTTTTTTTCTGATCACATTTTGTCAGTTTGCGCAAAGGTAACCAGAATGGCGCAGTTTGAAGGGTCTGAGGGGTGTAGTTCTTTACTTATGGAAAAGCCCTCTGAATATTGAAGTTCCACACCGGGTCCATGTTTTTTGAGGTGATTCCCCTCAAATTTAAATTGCTGTAGTGTTGAAAACGCAAAAGGTACGAGCTCAAATTTTCAGATTTTAGTTTGTCATGAATATCTTTCAGGTTCCAAAAAGAAAGAAATCCATGAGTGATGGTGTACTCGATTTGTTCAATTTGGCATACCTTCTTTAGCTACGTGGAATACTTTTTAGACGTCACTAAAATATCGACATGCATGAATACGGTATTGAGAATTCAAACCGGTATAAAAGGAGATATGATCCCCCCGAGCCATGGTCCGAGTTCTGCACAGACGATAATGGCATAAAGCGTGAAACTATTGTTTCGTGAAGAGTCAGCTGAATCAAGTGCCCCATTCTTTTCGTTGTATATTTGGACGTGATGACCTTCGATTTCATATAGCCATGGCTGTTCGTCACCATTTTTTTGGCACCGACCAAGCCTGCGATCTTTTTTTAAGTACTAGAATTACTCACGGTGTACCTCGTAAGTCGCTGTTGAACCAGCTACTAAGATTGGGCACCGGGAAGAGCGACACCAACAAATCTACTCTATTGAATATGTATAGGTTTTTTAATGGATGCGTAAATCGATTCTGTCAGCCTAGTGATGCTATTCACCGATGGCACTTCGGGCGCACTTTGTAGTAACATTCCTATTTATGTAAATAACAGAAGACTCGGGGGTCGGCTATTTATAGGCGCTTCGATCAACCCCTG
>JAMKCH010007552.1:0-31648 GCA_023653785.1 Ophioderma brevispina | reverse complement strand
GAATTTTATACTAGGAAAATCGGATTCTCGCAACAAAACACCTTAAAAAAAGACATAAAGACACAACCAAATCAAAATCCGTAACATGCGTTTCTGGCATAACATCATAGCTTGCACGACACCAAATTTCAGAGCAATTCCACAAGCCATAAAAAACTAGTAGGGCGGCAAACACGCTAGATTCTTCTACGTGATAGCATAGGACTATTTATTGATAGTCCAAAAAACAAATGTGATTTTTTTTTGGGTGGGAGGGATTTTTTTTGGGAGAGAATGCAAATGCGAAATGCAGGATTTTTTAACTGCATTTTTGTCCCGCTTTTTCATTTTTTGGCCAGCAAAGCGGCCGAATTATCCTTGTTTTTTTTTTTTAATTTTTCGAGTAAAAACCAAAAAAGGTGCTAAAACAATTTTAAAATGCGCGCGGTGTTCTGAGACACTTGGTTTTTCTTGGCTCACATGCAAACTCGATATCATCCAAATAATCACTGAGAGTAATACAAACATCAAGATTGTTTCATGCGTAGTTTAGGTTTCTTAAAGCTGAAAAAAACCTGCACAGTATTGTCATACACTTGATAAAACCACATAATTCCTGTTTGTTAGCAAAACACCAATTAACCTGGGGGTAATTGCCGTAATGAACAACTCCTAGGAAGGACACACCAAACAAATAAGTCATTAAGCATCTCACTTCCTCTATGTGAGTGATCAAAAATAAAACTTGCATGCAATATTCATGATGTTGCTGAAGTTGAAACAAGAAATACTATCCAAAACACAATTGAAATAATTCCTTACCCATCATGGCATTGCTTGTACACATGTAGCTTATGACTTTGTTTTGATTTTTAAAAATACATCGGTCCTCGGACCGCTTGTGTCGTCTGCCATCGCGGTTTGTGAATGATAGGTCTCCCATGACCTTTGACCTTGATATGCGACCTCCGACCTTGATATGTGACATTTGACCTTGATATGTGACCTTTGCCCTAGATGTGACCTATGACCTTGATATGTGACCTTTGACCTCAAACAAATGAGGTTTTTTGCATGTAAACTCCATAAACCAAGTTTGGTTCCAATTGAACTTAACTTTTCAAATGAGGTCAATTTAACATTTTCTTACAACTTGACCTCACATGACCTTTGACCTCATCAACAAATGAGGGATCCCATGTTGCACCTATGACTCAAGTTTGGTTCCAATTGAACTTCAAATGACCTGATAATTTTTTACCATTAGTTGCATTTTCACTACATACAGTACTGCATTCAACCTTAACATTGTTGGAATATAAAACCCCACCGAAGTCAAAATTTATCCAATATCTCAATCACGGGAATGACCTGATCTTGATTGAATGACCTTGACCCAAATCCCCTTCTCTGATGTTTCGCGCCAACATTTCAATCCATTGGTTCTTCACGAATGAGTCGCCTGAAGGACCATTTCAAGGGACACCGACTCAAAGAAAGATAAAGTGAGTGATCCTACATTGTAATACATGTTGAACACAGATGTATCACATGGCAGCTATTGCACTTACGACCTTCTTGCACTCACATAAAAGATAGCTTTTAATTAGTAACCATGCTAGCAATTAAAGGGATTAGCAGCAATTTGCTAATTCGAAACACCGAAAAAATCATCAAAATTCATATTTTTATATTTTTGTTACTGCCATGCGAACATAACCTGCAAGTAGTTGGCTTGAAATCTGTGTATTAAAGACAAAGCAGTACTTTTTTATCTGATTCTGTAATTTTGAATTCTATACGTGCGTATCCCCAAAATTCAGACTGAGATTCAAAAAAAGCCTTTCCTGGTGAATCTCACAGATTTTAAGAATGATATTGTGCACCATGATCAATACAGTTTGGACCTCAAACACAAAACATATTGAATTATGTGCTTATTTGTACTGGTGTAAAACCAACATCAAACTTGTTTAGGCAGATTTTGGACGCCATCACTGTATGTCATTTGCGGGGAGACGGTATGACAAATTTCCTCAAGTACCTCATTTTTTTCGCTATTTGGTGTTTTCTTCTACATTAGGGCAGTTATATGGAATTGTACACACTTTTCCCTGATTTTAAGTTAAAAACATGCATTTCCACATTTTTCAAATCTCTCAGATTATCGCTGCTAATCCCTTAATAGCCTGGGTGAGTAACCTTCTCAGCACAATAGAAAAGGTAATCTTAACCTATTTCACAGATACCATGCAGGTTTGGCCAATATGACATTTCATTAGCTCATTTTGCTGTTAATTCACCAGGGCCATCGTACCACACGTCTTCCTCACATTGCCATTTGCTGTGCACCACATTTTTTCACCAGATTGTTCCTACATATATTTGGAATCAACTACCTCCCCACATCAGATCCACAACTTCTTTTACCATTTTCAAATCTCAGGTCCTTGATTTTTATAAATCCAAATTCATGTCTCAATTCGACTTGGCAAATACTTGTTCTTGGCTGTCTATTAACTGGCAGCAACTGCTGCTGTTCCATCAATATCTGCAGAGTTGGTTAAAATCTCCCTCCCTTTATCTTGTTTTGGTGGGATGGTCACCTGTTTATCCCATCCTTTCACTGGTATTTGTGCTATTTTGTTTTATATTTTTTATGTTATCCTTGTGCAATTATGATTTTCTATTTTGTAATACTGTATTTTACATTTTAACCAGTGATAAGTACATATATGTATAATCAATAAAATAAAAATGATCCTGAAGCCAACCTGAAATTTGGTGCAGCTACAGAGATAATGGTATCAATTCATGATTGCCAACTTAGTTACCCAGTATCCACAATGCAAATCTGCCCTGATAATGACACCAATGCAGGTACATCTCAAAATTCAAGATGGCAACTTTTTCTTTCAGGCAGACAACATGAACGATAAAAATAGACCATTTGCACGATCCCCGAAATGCATCTCGTATTGTGCCCATTTCCATCCGGGAACTTGTACTAGCCTCAAGTCTGCTAAACACATACGGTTAAGAGCGTAATCTGAATACCAGAAAACTTAACCTATCTGTGACGTTGCACTATAGTTGTGTAATCGTCCGGCAGGTGACAAGTAGGGCACAGTTACGATCGAAAATATCACGTTTTGTCGTGAATTTCAACACCAGTGCCTCGATTGTTTTTTGTTCCTTAGATATCCTTCTACATTTCTGTAAGATTAACTTCACGTGAAAAGTTACTTTGTATTGTAATTTTAGGCACTGTTCGGCGACGCGAACGAACAACAATTCTTTTTGTAAACATGACCACTGGTACAAGTTCCCGGATGGAAATGGGCACCAAACGAGATGCATTTCGGGGATCGTGCAAATGGTCTATTCCCACTCCATCCACTAAAGAGACACTGTCACATTTGAAAAACAGTGCACCCTCTAGATTTTTCATAAAATATTTTTGCATGGTTATAAAGTTTTTATATACACTAGCCCTCACCTGAAATGATTAAGCCCAAATCAGTGCCAATTGGCATCAGGAAGGGCATCCGGTCAATTATCTTTTGCTCCATCAAATCCTCACAGAGCAGTATTGCTGAGTGTGAGGTGAATCCGGCCACCCCTGTTAGCGGGGACAAAACCGGATTTAAAACTTGGTTTAATTAACAACAGCACACTTATGGGTAAACAGAAGGATTTAATGTATGTAATTAATGTTGCTGGAGACATTCAGCAGATGACGCGAAAATGGCGTGTAACAAAGAAAACACACGCCAGAGTTGATTCTCACGGCATGGACCTTGTTTGACCGGTCTGTGACCTTTGTGGTCTATGATATTCATGTAATAGACACATTTGTTGATTAAAGTTACGGCAAACTTAAAAGTTATAGCCTACAAATTACCTGGATGTCTTTAGCCTCTTATTAATGCCCATATCTGCTTTTGAGTATGTTATTTTTATGTGTAAAATATAACTATTCTTCCAATGGCCTAGACTATCATTTGCGAGCAAATTGAAGAAAGAAAAGCATTTCATATTTTCTGAAAATGTGCCAGTGCCGCTTTAATATGACTTAGGACCCTCACTTTTTGTTCAATTCAATTAAAGGGGGATGAACCGATTTTTAAAAGTCTATATATTTTTCATCTTGATAGAATGGCCTTCACCTCAAAATCCCATCTGTAAAGTTTTACGCCAATATACATGTATTTCAAACCGTTTTGAAGTGAGAGCTAAAAACAAGATTTTGTAATCCCCATAGAGTAGTTAAAATTAATATTGGTTGACATTTTTTGGATACACCTCACACTAATATTGGTGTGAGGTTAATCCGGCCACCCTCGTTTAGCGGAGACAAAACCGGAGTTAAAACTTTGGTTTACAATGTAACTAACTAACAAACTTGACCAAAATGGGGGATACTTTTGCTCATAACATCCAAACCAAACATCCTTTAGCCCTACATGCAAGATTTCACAAGTAAATGAGAAAAATAGCTTTCTTCTGATAACAAAATTTGAACCACTTCCGGTAAAATCTGGGACGATGCTATTAGCGATTGGACCATGGACCTTTAATATTCCTCTGCATTTCTGCATCATTAATTTCATGTGCAAGGTTACTACCACATAGAAGTTGCCAATGTCCACCTTTGGGTTCAAATCAGTAGTTGAACTTGTTGATATGTAGGCCTATGTGTACTTACAATGGTGTCAAAAGGACATTTCTTGCAAAGAGGTCAGGTCAGGTTTCCCTTCAGGGCCTGCTACTGGTATCCTGGTAACCAGTACTACCTGTCCCAGGGCCGAGTCGTCGGCGGCTAAACCGACACCCCATCGATTTTCTAAGGAAATCTGATGAGGAGGGTAGCTGGTTACCCTGGTAGAATGAAAAAGAATATCTACCTACAAGGGCGTCGGCTCAGGAGACCTATTGGCGGCCATCCAGCACATGCTGCCTAGGTGGGCATTGTTGCCCAAAGGCTAGTCCCACCGCCGAAAACTGTGATTGGCGTCAGGAGGGCACCCGGTCAATTACTTTGCTCCAATAAATCCTCACAGCAGTGTTTGGCCTGAGTTTAGGTGTTCCTCCACCCCCATTAACGGGGACAAAACCGGATTTTAAAACTTTGGTCTAACTAACTACTGCAAGTTATAAGTTGAAAGCTGATGTAACTAGGTTAAAGGCACCTAAACCTGCCTAATAGCCTCACCCATTAAACCCTGAATATGGGGTGATTAGAAAGGTAATTACTGCTAAATTCCTGATCAAAGTTAGTACTTAAGTGTTTCAATAGGGTGCTTTTTAATTTCCTATCTTTGACGGGTCCACACAAACGATCAGTGATTGTATCGATGCACTTTGATTTGGTGCTCACTTATTTTAGTTTTCTTCAAATCTATCTGCAATCATATGCTTAACTGCTCCATTACGGTGCCCACCTGACCATACAGGTAAGTCAACCCTGCATGATCTGGGGGAATCCCCCCCCTTAACATTTTTGTTGTATTTCTCACCTATTGTGATATTTTTCACGCCGAAACTACATGACTTTTTTTTCTTTGAAGCCTTGTGCTTGATTTAACCATTTTGAACAAAATCAGACGGTTATGACGGGCGCCGTTACGTATGACTCACTTCGTGCCAAGAAAGCTTTTCCCATTGAAATTAAACGGAAAAGCAGAAATCCATTTTTTTGTGCTAAGGATACAGTTAACCTATATTTTTTCTTATTTTATTTATTTGTAGTACTTCGGGCATTGTGGCCATACTTTGACACACCTCATGGCCAAAAAATCCAACTTTTTGCTTGAAAAAATGGCGAAACCATGAATTTGTGATTTTTGCACTTTTTGCAATGACGTCATGTTTGACGTCACTCTGAGGCATACAGGTATGTTTTGTACTTTTTGGTTGGTATCAATGGACTCGGGAGGATCATAGCTATCATTGGGTACCACACATAATGATAGTCTCATCAATGTACTAGGGTATCCGGCGGTGGAGGTGGGTCCAAAAAGGCCCACTCTTTTATGGGTTAAAATGCCTACATGTAGAAGTTATGAATCTAAAGCTTTACTAAGAGGTTGAAATTGCTTTTTAGAGACCACGGTCCAATTGTTTATGCCTTGTCCTCAGTCAGACCCACTGAATTTTACCAGAAGTGATCAATTTGGGTGTCAGAAGAAAGCTACCATTTTTTTTTTATTTTACCCCCTGTGAAATCTTAGGGGTAAGGATGATTGGTTTGTATGTTTATGCCAAAATGTACCCCTTTTGGATTGACCAATACAAAGGGCCATGGCCCCAATTGCTTAATACCTAATCCCCTGACATCCCCCCCGATTTTACTGTAAGTGGTCCAAATTTTCCGTATCTGAAGAAAGCTACACATATTTTTCACATTTTCCCTGCGAAATTTTAGGCTGTTTGGTTGGGAAGTTACGGACAAAATGTGCCTCAGTTTGATCGACCAATTATTATTTTACACAGTCTCTATGGGGCTTACCATATCACGTTTTTAGCTCCCACGTCACGTATTGAAAATCAGCGCGACACTTTGGGGTGAAGGCCATTCTATCAAATGGCAAATTTACTTAAATTGGGTCATCCCTTTTTAAAATCATGTTACAACTTGCATGCTTTAATTTTGTGTTTAAATAATGAATGCCTGAATGCCAATACACTAGTGGTCATTCATCATTCAAAACGGCCTACAAAATCCCCAGGACCATGGGACCGCGGGTCCAGAACAAAATTGACAACTTGCAGAAAGAATTTCAAAAGTAAGGAAAAATAAACAAAAAACCCCCTTAAGTTATACAAAAAAGTTCACATACAGACCCGATTGCACCGAGTGTCAAAATACTGGGCCATCTGTAAGGACTTTGTGCTGAATGTGGGCTTGTGACGTGCACTTCATGCACACATATATTTACAGAAAATTTTCCCACTTCTTTTTGAAGGTCCCAGGCAGAAGAAAATTTGTTTGTAGGCCTGATTCAAAATAACCAGCTGAACATACCTTCCGTACAAGAGCAGCAATCTATCGGAATAACCCTTACTCCCAATGTGATAAAACCCTTAATTTGAAAATTATACAATAAACCTGTGCCTACTTCAATAGCAACTTGGTAACAGTGAATTTTACACCCTGTGATAAGAAAGTCACAAATAATTAAGCCAAATTAATACAATCAGTTGAACGCTGATCAGAGAGCTGTATTTACTACATGTATCACTATCTAAACAATTTTGCCACAAGAAAGTTTAAATTTATTATTTTTTTTTAACAATTTAAGAAAACTCAAACATATTCATTCCGGAAGAAGCTTCTACAAAATTTTGCTTCCAAAATACTGACAAACATGGAACTGCCTAGATCCGATACAAGATTTGAAAACTAAACTGTGGCATCATTTTTAACCATATTTATAAAAAAACACAAAAACTGTACCTTAAAAGATGTCTTGGTACTCCTGCATGACCCCTCAATTCCATTATCCGTGTATACACCCTGCATTAAAGTGCATACCTATAGAATAAGCCTTCATTCAACTAAATTGAA
The DNA here is from genome assembly GCA_023653785.1 of Ophioderma brevispina. Lineage (NCBI taxonomy): Eukaryota > Metazoa > Echinodermata > Ophiuroidea > Amphilepidida > Ophiodermatidae > Ophioderma > Ophioderma brevispina. The sequence goes on along the minus strand of JAMKCH010007552.1, from coordinate 24,099 downwards.
GGCAGTGATATCACTGCCATCATGTTCCTCAGGATTTTTATCTCTGAATTCCGCAAACATCCCATTTTACCTTATAGGGTGCGGCATGTCAGAACAGGGATATAATCCTGGTTATTATAATACCACCACACGGGCCAATTCCACCGAGATAAAACTAATAAAATATCTCCACTTCCGTGCAGCAGAAAGCTGATTGCCAAACCGGCTGTTTTCCTGCTGGCTCTCTCTCGTCGTAGTCGTTGTTCCAGGCAAAACGAAATACAATTAATTCCCGATCATCCGTATAGAATTTCTTCACACTCTGTTACTACCACTTCTGCACCAAGATGTTTAGATTTAATGGTAATGATTTATCTCGCATTTAATCTCGGCTGAGTGGGCTTTTAAAAAAGTGCATTCTAAAGGAAGATGGAAGTCGCTCTCAAGTACAGTGTCTATGGCACTGGCATTGTTGGGTTTACTTGTCTGTCGGCTTACTATGGCCCCTTAACATATCACGTGGGAATGAGAGTTCTTCACACTTGATCAGAAGACGTGAGTGGAAGGAACAAAGGAGGGCTCACAGGGTCGGGGCCGCCCGAGTGTGAACAATGCACGGGTGAGGAGCATGCAATTTTAGCGGCTCGTCAAAGGCACAAAAACATGGAATGTAAAAATCACTTTTTGAAAAAAGTGGTCTGTGATCATTTTTTTCATGTTTTCTCTCGCAATAGGCATCACCATAAACAACAGGATTCTAAATTTTGAGAAAAGGAAAAATTGTCCATTTGGTTGCTGGTGTGGAATAAACTGGTGTCCACACTTATATGATATGAGATACGAAGGTATGTGTGGTCATCCATATGAGGGGCTACAACACTACATTATACAGTACTGTATGTAAAAAGTAAATTTTCAAGCTAAAAAGAGTTTCTCGGATGACTGAAATAAAATAACTTTTCTTTATTAAAATCTCAATTTTGATAGGGGAAAAAATGGGATGAGGCTTATCAGGTCACCAAACTTTAAGTTTCACTCTAATTCACTTAAAGGAACTATGTCAATGATTCTGAATATTTGGAAAAGTGGGTTTATGGATGGAAAGAAAGCTTAAGTAACGTAGACTACATATATATCAAAAGAAGTGAAAATTGTAAAAGTTTTGTTGAGTATTTTGCCCGTTTAATTTCGGCCCAAAGCTTACTCGAACGTTTCCGACCAAATCCACCATGCAGGCAAATGGGACGTCAAAGTGATGACCATTATATCGCAGTTGTTGCACTTTCCTATTCGTAGTGAACTGCAGGGGGGTAGGACATGCCATTCTAACAGGTACCATTGTAAATGCACGTAGCAGTTCAAAAATACCGTTTGGAAATTCCCAAAGCCCAAATCGAAGCAGGTCGTGTCCTACCCCCTGTTGGCACGCGACGATCGATGTGGTTTATATCAATAATAATTAAAACACAACGAAATGAAACAAATATGTATTCTGTAACTTTTTTAATTTATTTACTTTCATTATCAACAATATTTATAGTGGTCAGCAAGAACAATTCGAGTAAACGATGTTTTGGTCATCACTTGACGTCATGAGGGGGAAAGGTCAAAATTGGGCGCTTGTGATCAATGAAACATGGCGAAAAATCAGCCCGTTTTCTCGTATGTCAAAAAAGCAAAATTAAAAATGCCTCTATTTGGGTTAATTTTTACATCAATTGTATTATTTTTTTTCAGGAATTTGTGATTTATGTACATGTAAGCAAACTGGCTTGAACAATCTTGACATATTTCCTTTAATTATTCTATTACCCTTCCTAACAAAAAGTCCATTATAGTACGTCATCATCCTTACGCTGCTGAGCAGGACAATAAGCTACTCCATTGCTTCGGTCCTGGGCTAAGGTTGTAATAGTCTCCAAAATAACCTAATGCCTTAGGTGCCCCTACCATTTGCCTTGGGTGCCCTAAAAATTTTGCTATTCTTTAACATGTAATGCCTTGGTGCACTTTTAAATTGGGCACAATTGCCTTCCCACCCTAATCTTATGTTGGAGCCTTGTTGTAATTTTGATGTTATTAACAAAATACATGTAGAAATGTGCTGACTATTCAAATTACACCACACTGGTTTGGGCCAATTTAGTCACATAGTAATGTTTAAGGAGTCCAAGTGTGTGAAAAATATCGGATCCAAAACATGATCATGAATAAAATTGGATGATTTACCCCAATATTGGGTCTCGCTATGATTTTTAAAATATGGGCTCGACTGCGTCCGCCCAACATTATTTTTGCAACTCATAGCTCGACCAAATAATTTGGGCCTCATTGACCAATTTTATATCACTTTTTTATTTTACTTGGCATGCTTGCTATCCAATGGCTGGACAGATTTAACCAACTTTTTGATCAAATTTAAGAAAATTGGACCATAGTTCGACGGGTCACCAATGTTAATGCTAATTGTCTAAACGAGTTTTAATTAAACTCAATTTCAATGTTAAGATAACATTGACATGGTACCATTGAATACAAAAAAACCATATTTTCATGTAACAGTGAACTATATAGACTAAAAACTCTAGGGTCAGGAAATCCGCGTTTTGAAAACCCATTTCGCACACGATTTCGGCAGTCCACGTTTTTTACCACACCAAAACATCACATTTCCGCGCCAAGATCGCGCTGAAAGTGAACTGAATCTGTGAATTACGCATAAAAAGGGTCCAGGTAAGCAACCATATCCATTTTACACTATCATCATGTCGATAAAAATCCGAAAAAACATTCCTTAATCCCAGGCGACTCTTTAAAAACATGCATATTAAGAATCCCAATATGCCACAATTGTGTCAATCTGCACTCTGCCAGCGACACTGTCTAGGATTTTGTTTAGTGCTTTTGTGGTTCGCTCCGATTGAACATTTCCCGTAACGCAACATCACCCCATAAATTAAATGGATCGATTCAAACACCACAGTGACAAGTTTCATCATATTTTAATGGAGAGTAAACAAGAATAACTGTAATGCACCGGATTATTTTTTTTTAAATCATTTAAATGACAAACCTATATTTTGACTCAATCTATCACCATGTGGTTTAAGTACAAAAATATCATTTTAGCATGTAAAGACGTACCTTAGCTTTTGGCAGGCTTGTCAACATGGAGACCGCGGCCCGATGCCACATGGCCGCGGTAAGCAACTTGATACAAAACAATGAATTATTGTGCTTATTATTTATGAATTGTACATGTATGGGTTGATAAATTATGTGGTGGTCATGAGCTGTAAAATCAAAAAAGATCAGTATCTTTTTATAAAGGCTAGAACTGCCTTGGGAAATTCCCGGGGCCGGCCATTCCAGCTCATGGTGCAGTGCACACCGCGGTGAAGCAAAATCGCTAGCTCATCTCCTCTTGCCCCAGGCCATCAGAGCCGGGACATGGGAATGGACTGCAGCTCCATGTTACATGTACATGTAGAATCATAGATTTCACAAGTCCATCGTGTATATTTTATTCAACAGAATAGGCAGAACGCATGAGATACATGGTACACAATGAATGATTAAAGGATGAAATTAAAACTAACCATCACTGTTCGCCTTTTCATCTCATCTTTTAGGACGCATCCACACGTGGTCCATCTTCTGGTAAATAAAAACAATTATTCCGAAGTCAAAATTTATTTAATGTTCGAACCTGTTCAACCCATTGACCCAATCCACTGCATGGAATTATCTATTTCCCATGGGACGATCCCACTATTTTCCTATTGTTTCTCTTAATTAATACTTAATCATTGTATGAAGAATAACACTGAGTGAGCTGGTGATTGAGTATTGATAAAGCTCGCCGACATGAATCGGGATTAATCGTAGATCTCCAGAATAGACCGTTCCGCATCATTACTTGTACATAATCACAAGTACATAAATTATTCTTGCCAATCATTGTACTTGATCGTTAAAAAACAGTCAGACAATAAGTTTTTGATACGCTCTCATTACCTGATTCCCTCGCAAGAAAATTTTTAATCCATCAGGTCCAAAGCTGAAAGATTTGCAAAGTAATAATTTCTCCATATACTCCAATGCAAAATTTCAGTTCAGATTGGGAAGACAGGTACACTGTTAGTTAAGTGCATACTGGAGCAAAGACCCGGTGTGCGATTGACAGAAATAATATTACCTATATATAGCCTACAGGTCACTCCGGTAATTACCGGGAACGTTGTCACTGTTTGTTTTTTTTTTTGTAAGCGGCATGATTAGCCGTTGACTAAACCCAGCAACAACGGCACAAAATATAAACAACACTTGTGATTCTAGCCAAGTCATACGCAGAAAATTATTGTCTGACATTGTCAATCTGTCTCAAAAGTCCATTAGAAGATTGCAAATGACCATTTAAGGTGATTAACCCATAACCCCGTCCAAGATCATTGAAAGCAATCAAGTTGCTCCTTTTGATTCTCATTGGTACCTAGGATCATCTGAACTATTTATTTACCTGCAATGACATGCAACGATTCTGAGTGGTACCTCGCCACTTCCGGTAACACCCCTTGCTTCTGATTGAACTTATTACCGCTTCCCCGCGAAGACTTTGCAAAACCCATGCGTCTGATTGACTTTGAACGTCCCTTAATAACATGAATTTGCTGTCGCCATTTTTGTATCCCACCATGCACCGCCTACCCAAAGTCCCACAAGGTATTCCCCCGCTGTGGACTTATGTTGGGGCCCTCCGAATTTACGATGTGTCAAGGTCAACTTTGCACACCCGGAATAAGCGGACATTCGCGGTCCATTGCTTTTGATTGACTTTCGGCCCGTTTTCCTGGCAGAAGACATGAAAAATCATGTGATTCTGATGACTTTCGGCCGTTGTTAACGGCAGAACCCCAACATTCTGGTTGACTTTCGGACACTTTTAGCTGGCAGAACACCCATGATTTCTATTTACTTTCGCCATTAACGTTTTCCACATTTTATTCCCTTTGCGGGGAAAACGTCCGACAGTCACATGTAGTGATGGCCGATCCAGCCCCAGATTGGTACTGCCGATCTCCGATCATAAAATTGATGAATCGGACCGATCAGATCCCGATTCAGAATTAATATTTGTAAATTAGAAATCGCGCCAAAATCGCAGTGGAAAATTCGGAATATAAGGGCCTAAAAATCGCCGCATAAGATTCAGACTTAACGTATAGTCGCACCACCAGATAAGCCGCACCAGCGACTGCCGACTTTAGGATCGTGCATAACGTGTACATAGAGAAAGCAACGCATTATTCATGTTTATAAAGCGTATTTATAGTTCAATATCATGTTTGCGCACATGCGACTATTTTATATTTTAATCAATTTTATAATATATTTCAATGAAACTGAAATCCATGGAAGCAAAGTCAAGATACGGCCGAAATATTCCCATTTTCAACTCTTTCGTTGCGTATTTTTTAGGGGTTTTTTAAAAAAAAAGTTTTTCCACTGCAGGGCTATATTTTTTTGTACAGCATCGTAGTGTCATAATAAATATGGCAAACGAGCAATATTGGTTTGTCGGCGACCCTTTGACTAGTCACTATCTTCCATGGAAGCTACGCCTGCGGAAAGCGTTTACTACCTAAGGAAGACGGGGCCTGTTGGATTCGTCCACTCACGAACTAGCACGTCCCAAAGGGATAACGCTCTGATACGAAACACCACTCCGCATACCATATCATCATCATCGTATCTAATTTAATTTTCTTCTCTCTAATTTCAGGCAAATCTGTTTTGTATTAAGTTCATTGTTGTTTACTTTATCTCTATATCATTGCGTTTTTATATTACATCCTTTAATTAAGAAGGGACTACTATTGGTTTGTCGGCGCCCTTTGACTAGTTTATTTAGTCGCTATCCTCATGAAGCTCGCCTGCGGAAATCGTTTACTACCAAGGAGACGGGGCCTGTTGATTTCCATAACTGAACTAGCACGTCCCGAAGGGCCTACGCTCTGGATACGGAAACCCACTCCGACAATTACCATATCCGCATCATCATATCTATTTAATTTCGCAAATCCGTTTTAAAGTCATTGTTTGTTAACTTTATTTTATCTCTATATCAATGTATGTTTTTAATATAACATTTATCCTCTATTAATATCCCAATATCTCTTTTGTATTATTGGTAGGACCGGATGCAGGACTATATGCAGAGTTGGCAGCTCTATTCCACAGTGAAAGCGAGGACGAAGACTGAATGTTTCCAGATTATGACTTCGTTTCAAATATAAAAAGAAAAAAAAAGACTGGTCCACTCCCTCTTTTGCGGTAATAAATGCTGTCCAAATCCCAAATATAGAAGCTGTTTCTTTCATCTTTCTTCTTCTCACTCTTCATCATTTCCTTGCGTCTTGTGTGATTTACTTGGAGATAAAAGATATAAATGTATATATTAATAAATATAACTACATGTAACTAATATAAATATATCAATATACACATAAATAATATTATTACATATAATTAAACCGGAATAAATTAATCAATAACTGAATAAATATAAAGTAATTACAGTTGGGATTAATAATTACTTTGACAGGAGATTGTTCGAAACATTATTGTTTTCTTAACTCCCTTTATTTGGAAATCTCCTTTTTTCCAATGCGATAATAACAATTGATCATCGTTGGTGCACCAGATGACCCCCAAACTACATCCAAATTTCTATTCATGCGATCCCTGGTGACGCCATACCACTGACGTCACCGGCGATCCATCATGCTCTTCTCTTCCCCGCAACCCCATAGGCGCACCTCTCGGGCGACAACAAGTGTGGCTGGGTGGGAAGGGATCAACACTTGGATAAAAGGATATTTCCAAATAACAGGGAGTAAGAAAACAATACTGTTTTCGAACAAACTCCCTCAGATTTGAAATCCTCCTAGGGTTGTCTTTCCATGTGATAAACCAAATTGCATCGACATTGAAAAACCCTTTTTTCCAGACTAGCACCTACCATAGGCCGGAGGAATGTGTCGCCCGAAAAGAGACTAACACGATTCAAATACAAAACCCAAGCTAGAACAACGCCGAGAGCTACCCTCAACGAGCCGGGCCGCGGTAAGCACCACCCTCGGATACAGAGTGCGAAAGCTATTAAAGGCCTAGGACAAGGAGGTGGGCCCACTTTCGCTCCCCCTCGTCCACCATATAAGAAAATTTCCGGTGTAAATTCCCTGAATCGCTTACCTTGAACGAACCAACCCCCGCGGCCGAGGACGGCGTGAGAAAAACCGTCGGCCTCAGGAATCACATCCTTCATGTACGTTGTTATGAAGGAATTAGATGAGCGTCAGCCAACGTAATTTATGATTTGTTCTAAGGCCCGGGAGGCCCGCGGTGAAAGAAGTCGAAAACTTGCCCAGCTCTGTTGGAGTGAGCGTAGCACACTTTCGTCCGACATTCCGTATTTGGCCGATTGATAACCTCGCAGACCCAACGTGTTTTACGAAGGGTCTTAGTACGGGAGAGGTAAAAAATCGAGTGCTCCCCCAGTACACATAGCCAGTCCAACCCTCAACCACGGCAGAACCACCGATATGTCCGCAAAATCTAGGGGTTGCCCTGAAGCCAGGTCGTTCATACTGGAGAAGACCCTGGGCAAGAATGGAGAGTGGCACCGAAACGTCCAAATTAAAAATTTTTTTTCCCCACCGACATGCGTGCAATTCGGAGGCGCGACAGCCTACGCCACCGCCAGCAGAAAATAGTTTTGGACGTAACACGCGGCCAGACTGGCGTAGCCAATCGGCTCGTACGGTACGCCTGACAAAAACTCCGTAGGGCGGTTGCCAAGTCCCACTCAGGCATAACTGGCCTCGTAGGCAGCCAGGTGTTAAACATGCCAAAGCAAGCTGCGGTTCAAAAACTACATTCCCACTCGGAACACCACCGGGGCCGTTCCTTCGGTGAAAACACGAACCGCCACCCTGGATTCTTGATTGTGTTCGTTCGTATGCCACTACTGAATAAAGAACTGCAGGAGTCTGCGATCTGATGAACAGAGTAAGTGGCCGAACAAAATTATTTTCGTCCCGGCGCCACGTGCGAATACCCGCAATCGATTAAATAGCGACGTGCGAAGGATCGTCGCCAGCCCCTGGCCGCCATAATCGTCAGCGCCACAGAAAAGCCTTGTGGCTGGGAACGTTTCCTGACAGCGGCCACTCTGACAGTAAACATCACCAGATCCGTCTGGACATCCGCAGGTACTTCCCCCATGACATTAGTCCCCCCGCGGGAACGTCCGCGGTGACCCTGGTAAAGCATGTTCACCAGCGGACGAAAACCACGCTGACGAAGCCAGAAGGGAACCACGCTAATACGTCGCATCGACCCTTTCCTACTAGTCTCCCCTCGTATGATTGGATGGGTGAAGGCGTGAAACCTGCATCCCACCAGATCAGAAAAGACATCCGACGCCCATGCTCCGGGAACGCTTCCAGGGGCACACGTCATAATTTAGGCAGTTCCGGCGGACGCGAACAGATCTATCGACGGGCGATCTAGGACCCGGAAGAACGTTGCGCTAACCCCGTGAAGACGCGCCACTCCATGTCCCGTCTCAGGATAGACAGTCCGCAGTGACAGTGTGAACGCCCTGTATGTGACAGCTGTTAAACGTTATCCCACCCTCGAAGCACCACTCCTATCAGAAGCCTCGTGAGGAGACAGAGAGTGGGAGATTCATCGTTCCCCTTGCCGTTGATGTAGCGAAAACCACGTGGTGTTGTCGGATCCATGAGATCTGCAACCGGCACCAATTCCGGAATTGATGCAGAGATAAATCCACCCTGCTTACAGTTCCAGGACATTGATGTGATCCGTGGCCGACCAGCAGCCCGAAACTGTCTCGTCCCTAATGTGACCACCCGGGGGGGGGGAAGTTTTTTAATAAAAAAAAACCGCCCCCAGCACGACTCTCGACTCATAAGTAGTTCAGATCAGGCTTGGCTGGGAAGGAAAGAACTCCACACTCCGGAAGATATTGCTGGGCAACCTGCACCAGGATAGAGCGTCCCTCGCATCCAGTCATCGGTACCAGGTGGTCTACACTGTCTCTGTGGACGGGCGATAGAGCGCCAAAGGCGCAGCTGGATTGGGCACATACAATGCTAACATAAACAGCCCGATGTCCACAAGGCTGGCCACGAGAGTCCCTGAACCCAGAGCCAAGCCAAAGCACCAAGCTCGCTTGACCCGGAAAGGAGCGAGCACAATGATAATAATGGCTACACGCTCCTGCTGGGAATACACGGCCATTGAAGATCCCGCTGCGCTCCCAGTAGAAACTGGGAACTGAACTCGGTCGAAGTTGTTTCGAAAGTCACACAACGAAGACTGCAACTTCATGACCCCCTGACCCCCCCCGTGGCGTGGGCGAGAGCTAGATCCCTCGTCGGGCTGTAGATCAACCAGTCGTCCAGATAGGTACAAAGGTTGATCCCCTGCCCGTCCGAGAACCGAGCCAATGGCCTTGAACACACGATTGAAGACTCGCAGCGCCGTGGACAGGCCGACGGGAGGAACCCGAACTGGTACGCTACTAGCTCGTATCCGGAAGCCGTAACCAGATTTGTTTCTCCCGTTCGATTGGAATGTGGAGGTAGGCGTCCTTGAGATCCAGAGACGTCGCCTAACAGTTTGAATATGCGTCGGAGAGCATGGGCCAACGTCCCCATCCAAAAAAAAAATTCAGATGGATAATTGAGCGGCTCAGATTGAGATCGCCGCCAAATCTCCGCTTCTTGGGACTAGGAAGAAGCTCGACCAAAGCCCCCTCGAAAATCGCGAGGGATAGGACGATTGCCTGCTTGCGTCGAAGGTTCGTTATTGAAGGGCGGACCTGACCATCTCTGAACTGCGGGGGCCTCGTGCCCTCCTGAGACTAATGACTGGGTGGAGGAGCAGTGAATTCCAGACAGTAATCGTCGGATACCACGCTCCTACCCAGCCCCCGCCGACGATTTCTCGTCGCGATGCTGATTCAGCGGCCGCCCACCGTAGGGGTAACCCCAGCGGAAGCTCCTGACCAAGGTCCCGGAGCAGCGGCAAGCACCCGTCAAATGCCAGACCCTCCTTTAGCAAGAATGCTAAAAGCAAAGGCCCTCCCCTTGCCGCTTTCCGCTTGCCCCCAGTCTAACGTCCCGGAGGCGGCCTAAGAGACTGCGGAGCAGCGGCCAGCGGAAGTCGCGAATCCAGCGAGGTCCTTGAACCGCCATCCTCTTAGAAAAACGCTTCTACGAGGAGGCAGCCTTGTCCTTCCCCTGAGCCTCGGCGAGCCCAACCTCAGGGGTCTTCTCGTTTCTCGATTCAGAGTCTCAACCCGCTCAATGGGCAGAATTCAACCCGCCGAACAGAGAAGACCTCAGACTGGTAAAACCCTGTTGATGCTGTGGCCAGCCGAGAAGAGGCCGCTATATGAGCCAAGACGTTCTTGTGACGCAACACCAAAGTTCGCACTACGCAGGTCAAGACCACGTCCAGCAAAACCCGCGAGCCCATCCCGCTGCGAGAGACGACCCGAGCGAACTCGGGTGACCCCCGGCCTAGCCACTGCAATTCTCAAATGGGTCAAGAGAGTCACTGAAACACCGAACATCGCATGAGCGAACACGAACCCGCCCGTCGATGTCGGCCAGCTCACCCTCTCAGGACCATGAGAAAGCCAGGACAGGCTAGACCCCCCCATAGGGAGACTCTCACGGACCATCAACACACCGCTCGAGGTCCTTCCGGCAAAGAGTTTTCGTAGACCTCCGATCTCGAAGGACCCGATCAACGCTCCGCTCACCCGCTGCCACGCCTTATCCGGGACAAGTACTGTCCCCTCTCGCGAAAAGACCGAGACAGAGTCAACGCCCCTGAGCAAGATCTCACGCCGCACCCCCAAACGATTTGGGTCGCTGTCAGGCAAGACCATCCGCTCAGCGCAGAGAGATCGAAGGCCATGACTACCTCCGAAGAATCTCGTACACCTGGCGCGGACCGAGCTCAGGCATCCACCCGCCCTAGAATCCGACAGCGAAGCAGAGAACCCTTCTTCACACCAGCTCTTCCCTTGGGAGGATCCTTGGCCTCCTCCGCACCCGACCCCGACTCCTCCCGGAGCCATCGTCGGCCCAGGCAGACGAGCAATCCCGGTCCTCGTCCCGAGGTGCCCTCTACAGAAGCTGGCATCACGGGAAGGGTGACTGGGGGGGACTGGACGCTGGCTGTACAACAGCGCCCGTACCCAAACAGGCAGCTGACCTGGTCACCGCAGCTGATCCGCAGGAACAGCCGGAGGGTACCCTGCCGCCACAAAACCCTCATAGCCATCCTCACCGGAACGCCCATAGGGCCGTCTATGCCAATGCAATGCGGGGGGAACGCCCGAGGGGCAACACCCCTAGCGTACCCGCAGGTCGAGCGGGACCCCAAAGCCTGGTGGAGGCGGTGACCGAACCCCGTAGACAAGGCCCGTACCCCGAGTCCAACCCTGTGCTGGCCGCTGCCCGTACGCATCTTGCCTGCCTAGATTGGACCAAGGATACACGCCATGACCCACCGGGATCATGCCTGCCCCCCTTGTTGCCAACCCAGGTTGGCAACCCCACGGGGGACCAGCAAGCGACGGCTGAGGCACGGCGGCACCGAAAAGCCATCGCCCCCGTACCCCCCAGCCCCGCAAGCTGAGACCCCATCCCGGAGGACGAGATCCCAGCCGCCGGCAGGGTCGAAGTCGCGGAAGTAGGCGCCCAGTAAAACTGGATGACCACGGCCCGAGACACCAACGGAATAGACCTGCAGGTACCACCGCACCCAGTGTCAGTCCGGTAACCACCCCGCAAGCAATAACATTGCCCCCCAGCCTTGCGCCGGATTCGGAGCCCATCCCCCCGCAGCAGAGGCAGCAAGTGCCCCCCCCCGCTGAAGCCCCTAACCCAGACAGTTTTTGGTTGTCCACCACGTCGTGCATCTCCTCTAATTGATCCGCTTTTCACCGACGCCGTACCAGTGCTCAAGCCCAAGCCAGCCACGGGGGCCGGCGGACGAGCCACTGCCTACAGCACGCCAGGGTGGCATGTTGCCTGCACCGGATGAGGCATCATCCCCCGAAGGGAGAAGCGCCAACCTCAGCCAGCCTGGCGAACTCCCCCGCCCGAAGGGGGAGGCTCAGCCGAGCCCTAAGCTAACCACCCACCCCTGTCCCGAATACCGAGGCGGCTCCTGAGGCAGCGGCCTCCCCGCGAAATGGAAGCGCCAGCCTCAGCCCCGTGAGCTTCAAGCCCCGACGGTCGAGGCGTAGCCAGGCATGAGGCCACCTCTGTCCCATACGGTTGGGACTGAGGCGGCTCCAATTTGCGCCCCCACAGCGGTTCAACCCGGAGGCGATCCCAGTAGGAGCGCTGGAAGCCGAAGCTGCCGCGGTGGTGTTGGTTGCCACCACCACCGGGACCGAGGCCCCCGCAGTGCTCGGGGGAGCACTACCAGCCGCCGCCTTCACAGACGTGCCCCGCGCCGGCCACCCGCAGACGGGAACTCCTTGTGAGAATTCCCGTTCGCGGGCCTCGAGCATATTCCAGTGAATCCCCGGTAGTCCCACACGGTAGGACAGGCAGGGGACCCTCTCCTATTACACGCTCGAAGTCGCCAGCAAGTCGGATGGGGATCCCACTCAGAGCTAATTGAGCGGAATCCCCGCACAGAGCAGTGCGTGGTCATTAGAAAGCGATAAGCCGCCGGATACCTCAAGTAAACTCAGTTTAATTGTCCCTTCTCGAAGGACCTCGTAATTCAACAAAGACAGTCCTTCAAGAGTAGGACAAAAGAGGAATTATGGCAAGACCAAACAAAGAAGAGGGCGAAAAACTATGGTAACGAACGCCTTACTTCAAGTGTAGGCCTTGTAAGGAATTATCGTGTCTAGCCTTTATATAAAAAATGCTGGCACAATGGGCCCGCTGTATCACGTAACTAAAATTAAGAACGCCTTACAAAGGAATAAATCGATTTAACTAAATAAAGAATAACTTCCTAAGAAAAGGTCTGGACACTCAACGGATAACTGTCTGGACACTAATCTGTAAGGCAACACAAAATAATTGGAGATAGAAACGATACCCTGAACACTGATTAAGTCTAGTGAATGACTGACCGTTTAAGAAAAAATACACCTACTAATAATGGAGTTTTATTCGAAGTATATTAAAACTGATATAAAAAGCCAAAATTGTTACAGGGCCGGCCTCTCTCGCTAAGGAGAGCTGTATTAATGCCATCCCAACAGTAACAACATAAGGAGTGTGTACACCACCGACCCAATCAAATTGACGCAAAGTAGTGTAATAGTTATATGGGGAAATTTACACCGGGTCCGAATTTGGCAGGCCATATCTGGAACCTGCGGTTTAAGCGTCTGGCCAGAACTTCGCCGAAATCGCAATCCAAACATCCTAAAAACGGACTAAGGACATAACTAACGGTAAACGTAGAGTTTGCACCCTAGTCCTGGCGAACAAATACCAGCCAAACCTTGTGAATTTCTACTCGAATCGGTAGCTAACAGATACATCTCACCGGTAAGGTAGAGCCCCAAAGGAAAGAGAGAGACTGATGGGATCGCCGGTGAAGTCAGTGGTATGACGTCACCAGGGAGCGCCTGAATAGAAAATGTGGTGTATGTTAGTTTTGGGGGTCATCTTGTGCACCAAGATGATGCAATTTGTTATTATCGACATTGGAAACCCTAGGAGATTTCAAAATGAGGATTTTTACCCCCACCTCGTGTAAGTGCAAAGACTCCGCGGAGGTTCGGCGCATTCTTCGACCAATACGCATCGCGGAAACAAGGTGCGATGTTCCTTCCTGGCTCACGCAGTCCACGCTCGAGAGTGTTCGATTCTGTCCAAACAAATTATTAATCAGACTGTAAATATGTAAACTGAAAAATGTAAATGAATCAAGTATAAATGAATTAATGTAAACTGAATAAATTAACTGAAATATAAATAAAAAAACTATAAACTGATAAAGAGTAAAGACCATGAATTAAAATTTGATAAGGGACACCCACACTGACCATAATTATTAAACTTAAATAAAATTATAAGAGAAAATCGGAATACAAAACTATTTAAATAACTAATGATAGTCGATCGGATATTAGGCCGTCAAGAAAAACAAGTCTTAAAAGGTTTAGTGTGAGTGCCAATAGACGAAAACGTGTAGAATCGTGGCACTCAGGTTTTGTTCCATACATGAGTGTGCAAAAAGAATAAAATATTACCAATTGTCTCTTTTGTTAGAAACTTAGCAGGCAAGATGTTTATTAATAATAATTTTGGAGAGGGAAAACAAAAAAGTATCAAGATTGAAGGGATTAGTCAAAAAACAACAAAGATCACCGGACTATATGATCGTCTCTGGTCTTCCCATCAAAGCACTGACCGGACCAGAAGTTGCTTAACTTCCTTGTTTCGCCGCTGATCGGACTGTAAGCCACGAACTCAGCTTCACTTTTTCGTCGCAAAACTAATACTTAAACACTTGTACTCATTTGTTTACAAAAAAAAAAAATAGGAGGAGGACAAAGAAAAATATAATGATTGAATTACGTATGAGGAAACACACATGCAGTTTCTTTTCAGCCATACCAATGGGCTGCAATGACTACTGGTACACATGCTCTTTTCCGTCTGTAGATGTTGATGAGAATTTTCCATGTCTTGTGGAGGATCTTCACCCGCAGAAAAACCTCCCGTCAGAAGTATTGAGTAAAATACGCATAAGTAATAGAAATTATCTACAGTGTACAACAACAGGATTCTTGCGGTAAATGATGGAAGCGCATTATAAGGAATATGTAGTAGTCCATAGAAAAATATAAATGGTAAGCTTTAAAAAATTGTTGTATTGTAGAAAACTTTGGCTTTGTATGTCAGTTTGGGAGATCGGTGAGGTGAGCATCGGTAGCTGATGACTTTTCTCCGATCCCGATTCAAAGCCGATTCGACGAAATCGGGCAGATTTCCGATCTTCCGATCAAGAATTCGGCCATCACTAGTCACAGGCCCGCTTTGAGACTGGGGTGGATTAGGAACAATCAGGGGTTACCTCATACTCTTATTCGATACGGACTGCAAGGTAAATGTACAGTTGTGACTCTATACATGGGACCGAAGTTAATGTCCCCTTCCGAAGGACGGGATGCTTTCATGATTCATTTGCTCCATTCCAAGTGAACCATGAGGAGGCCGTATTCGGTATCTAATCAATAGCTCGAATACAGAATTAATCCAGAATTGAGACCCAAATAAATCAGCAAGTGACTCCAACCCAGGATCGAACCCCGGGATTTTTGGTAAATTTGCGCCACAGGCAAGCCACCCTAAACCACTCTGTAACATTTTAATTCAAACTTTTCAAAATTTTATTAATTATTTCAAAAAATATGCACGTTCGAAATAAATCACGAAAAGAAAGTTGTTTGGTATCCTTGGACCTAATACGTTTTTTACATGACATAGGGAATGGGACATTTTAAACCTTCAAATCTATTGAAATCTGGGTATTTTACCCTCGTTTTCAAAATGAGCGAATAAAGGTTTGGTACCATTAGTAATTATGTATTGTGGAAGGTTCCATTGACTCCTCTTTGTAGGTAGTAAAAGTTGTCGTCGGAGGACAACTCTGCGATCAATATTGTCCGCTACTGGTATGAAATAAATAATACCAACTTTGCTCAACAGGATCAAATCCGAATCTTTGTTTGCAATACAAACGAGATGATATGCAAGGTGTCACACGGCATTAACTTGAATAGACAACATTACAGGAGAGCTGTATCATTCTTTGTCTGTAACCAATTGAATAAAACAGACAGGGCCTCTATTAAAAGTACCGGTATTTCAACAATGCATTTATATGCCCATGCATTAATGCACGCTCAAACACCTGAAAACAACAGGCTTTTGAAGCGCCCCTAATTCGTGAATGGGTCTGTCATCAAAGTTTCAGAGTCAAAAGTCAATATTCACCTGGACCCAGTTTGTTGTCGTTTGTCAATGAAAATCAGTGTAAATTGAATAAAAATCCAAAGAAGAAATATGTTTTCAAGTTGGAACCCAATGATCTTGTTGGGTCCAATGATGAATAACAACTTTTCTTTCGTGATTTTTTTCGAAAGCGTATATTTTTTGAAATAATTAATAAAAACCGGACATCTAAGTTAATTGAACAGACAGTAGGCCATGATCTATGATTCAACTTGATCAGTACAAATCCATCAATTTCCAGCAGGACTTGTTAATTGTCAGTGGCCTGTACGAATGTGACCTCTGATCTGGTAGTTGATTTACCATGACCTTTTGATGATGGTCCGAGCCGTCGAGTCCGACAGATCACATTTCTCTCTAAACTACAGTGTATGTTATTGATTGTTAGGATGCATCCTACTATGACTGATCAAGCCTATATACGTGAACGTCAACAACGTTTGCACACTGGACAGACAAGAAGAACTTTGAGATGTTTGGTCTGAGCAGCATGGCGAGCAGTGCGAGAGTCCTTGAGTTGCTTGATGCGGCTATTCTCAAATTTCTTCACTCCAGCACTGCAGATTGATCGCCACTCTGGGCGATCCTCCATACGAACAAGGTGTCCTACCCAATGGAGCTGGCTCTTAATAAGCAAGGCCTCAATTCCTTCTATCCCACATCGTTCAAGAACAGCAGTTAGGTATCTTGTCCTTCCATAATATGCCACAGATTTTCCGATTAAGAATCTAATGTGGAATTGATCAAGCTTTTTCATAATGCTGACGGTACCAGGTCCAAGATTCACTGCCATACAAGAGTGTAGTTAGCATGACTGTGCGATAAAATAAACACCAATCTTTGTATCAAGCTGGATGCCATGGTCTGACCAGAGCCTATGGTACAATCTTCCAAAACCAGCTTTACCAATCCTTGATGTGATCTCATCTGTGAGAGCATTCCACCTTGGTAGCAGAACATCTGCACGACATTCAGCTGGTTATCACCAATCTTTATGACAGGTGTCTAGGTGGACTGCCTGGTTTTGGTTGGAACATCACCTCAGTCTTTTTGATGCTAAGACCAAGTGGCTGCTCTAGCAAAGTCATCAACAATACTCTGTAGGTCCTCCTCAGTGTGAGCAATTAAAGCACAATCATATGCAAAGAGTAGTTCCCGCACAAGTAGAAGTGACACCTTTGTCCGGGCTTTCAGACGCTGCAGGTTGAAAATGCCACCATCCTTCCTAAATCTAATGATGAATCCCTTGTTGCAGTCCTTGAAAGCATCATGGAGCATTGCAGAGAAGATGACACAGTACAAAATAATAGAGGAGCCATGACACAACCCTGTTTGGTGCCGTTTGTCACTGGGAATGCGCGATACTTTATCTTGGGTTGAATTTCAGTACAGCGCACGCCAATCGCTCACTGCGACTGGAAGTATATCATGCGCTTTAGAGTCGACACACTGATCCTAAAATAAAACGGGATAGGCTTCTCTTTCAAGAGAGCGAAGGCATACTGCATGAAATCAATAGCTCATGTTAGCCGGCCGTACGTGGCACTGTGTAATTTACCCTAAGTCATTACATTGTACGTCGTACTGCATAAATTAGGAGCTTATCAAAATTGCCTTTGGGTGGCACTCTCACTTCGGAACATGCTTCTGAACAGTCTATGGCAAGCATTGTAAACAATAAACACGTTGTGACCCATGTGATATATGCATGACCTCAACTCCTTGTCAGCTCTTGTTGTGGTGTCGTTGGAGTAGTAGAAGTGATTGTAGTCGCAATTTTGAACAAAAATATTAATTACCTTTTCATGACTTTGGAGATTTTTTCACATCTAGGTCATCGCCTATATGGACTCAAGTTCTGTTTGATCCCGATTGAAAGAAATATCATGCATTTGGAAGTAATTTGGGATCGGCAAAGTGAGGTATGTGTCAAGGGAAAAGCAATTTCATGTTGTGTTGCATAACTCCACATCCGTTAATGACAACATGTTAAAGACATAATGTGGAGTTATGCTAGTAATAGCAGAACTACTAGTCCTGCTAGCACGATGAGATTCATGTCTTTCAACAATATGTCATTCACCAGGGGCGGATCCAGGATTTGAAAAACGTCAAAATTACCGGGGGGGGGCTGAAAGAGCTTGAAGGGCTGTAACTTGTCCAAAATGGGCTGATTTTGCAAGAATTTGCAGAATTACCGGGAGGCGCGCGCCCCCTCCGCCTCCTCCCTGGATCCGCGCCTGTTCACTGGTCGGCATCTTGGGTCCTGCAACGGATCCATCAGTTTTGCTACACAAATAAGAGATGGCATTTCAAGTATCATGCAATTACTTACATGTACAAGCTCTGGTCTCACTTTTGCTTTTACACCACTGTTACAATAATATCCATCAACTGTGATATTTTTTCATCAATTTCATGTTTTCAAAATCCTGAGCCTAAGTCAAAAACACCAACCCAACAGTGGTTTTAACCTATTTTAGGTCAAACAGGGGTCAACATGTGAGAAGGTGTATGCATAATGTAAGGTCGCATTTCATAAATTGGTCTGTCAAATATGGTGGAGATATTACACTTGTTGCACAAAGTTTATGTTCAAATAGGAAGTACTGAATGAATTTAAAAAATTGGTGTCATTTTCTAATGTTGTTCATTCTTTAATACAACAAGTCCCATTTCATTTGAGCACGGATAACGGCAAAGTTACGTTTGAAATTGTCCAAGTATGTCAGGGTGGAGCCGGTGGAGGAGCAGTTAGTGGAGGAGCAGCCCATAGACTTTCAAGTTGCACATACATGTACATGTAAAAAACCCTATTTTCAATGCACTAGAAATACAGGAGGATTGCCTTCCATTTTTATCACCCTATATGATTTTTATCAAAGGAATGCTGGTTTTTGAAGAGACCTAGTTTAGTTCAACTTCCATAGTATTATTACACTTGAGCACCAGAAGTTTTGCTCTTACAGGGTAATTGTATTTCTGATCACCCTGTATAATCAAAAATACACAAGAGTATAGGATATCTGTTTTGAAAGCAACTTGCTTCCATTACCAAAGACCAGGAAAAGATTTACTGCGACACATGTTGAAAATCTCATACGATTACACTTCAGAATACCGTATTGTTCCTAATAAACGCCCCGGGGCGGTGCATTTTTCAAAAGAGGGGGCGTTTATTACAGTCAAAAATGGAAAGTCAAAAATCCCCGCAAAAATCACCTTACAGAGTTTATAAAAGATTACTGGGGGTCCAGATGTTGTTATACAAACAAAATCCACAAACAGCACTTTGTAGAAAGCATTGATGACAACAGCGATTATGATACAGATTACGACAGTCCTGGCCATTAAATCATGTGATTTAGGTAAAGCTTCACTCATTTTCTTGAATTGTTTTATCCAAAAATCGTAGGGGGGCATTTATTAGGAACAACACGGTAAGCATAATTTTAACCACCCTGTATATTTAACACAAGGTATTGTGAACTCTTTTCTTTCTTGCTCATTTGAAGGGCCTAAGCAATACCTTACACCCATCGAATGTGTGTCTTCAGCTTTGCTCAGTACAAACCCTCAGACACACAAGGACAGACATACATGTAGGATTGCACAACACTACAACAGCATGTTTTGTTATCGTTGACATCATTTTACTGTTTACCTTCATTTGACAGGAGTAAGTTGAGTAACACTACTTGAATTCAAAGACTGTAATTACTGAATAATATGTTATAACAAGATTTTCATGTAGACCACCAAATTGAGAGATGGTTACTCATCCACGCCATTTCACACCTTATGAATAGCTTTATCAACAACCCTCAACAATGGGCAAACCAAGTTATGAACCATGTGGACATGTGTGTGTGTCCATCTCTTTCCTGGACGATCTACGCTATTGTTGTGCCCTTAATTAAAGGGGATGGCCCGATTTAAGGATATGAAGTTTTTATGTTAATAGATTGGCCTTCACTCCAAAATCCCATCTGTAAAGTTTCGCGCCGATATTTCAATCCGTTTTGATGCGAGAGCTAAAAATGTGATTTTGTAAGCCCCATAAAGTACTGTGTAAAATTAATATTGGTCGACCAAAATGGGGCACATTTTCGCTCATAACTGCCCATCCAAACATCCTTTGGCTCTAAGATTTCACAGAGTAAATTAGAAAAATAGTACTAGCTTTCTTCTGATACCAAAATGTTGACCACTTCCGGTAAAATCTGAAGCTTCTGGGGACGAGGCTATTAGCGATCGGGCCATGGGCCTTTAACTTTACCCTAATCCATATTCTGAAGAGCAATGATAATATTGATAAAGCTCAATGACATGAATAGGGATTAATCGTAGATCCTCCGGGAAATAGACCTTTTTGCGATAATTACATGATTACAAAGTGGATTACATGTATTCTTGTCAATCTTGTACTTGATTGTTAAAAACAGTCAGACAATAAGTTTAATGACTTTTCTAGTAGATAAATACGAAATCGCAAATACGGGAAAGGCAAAATCCGTGGATAACATGTCATTTTCCGCGATCGCGGATTCTCCCGGACCCTACCAAGTAGAGATGTAGAACAATAATACAATACAATTGCAGATCGATTGGCTGGCTAGCTTGGTGTTTCCGCCTTGACCAGGTTTCGGAAACACCATGAATTCAACAACCTATTCAACAACATACACAGGCTTTATTCTATCAAGGTTGTCGAATTCATAACCTGGTCAGGTAAACTTGGTCAGGTTATGGAAACACCCTGGCTAGCTATAAATGGAAGCCGGAGAGTGAATACATGTACTAATCCTTACTAAAGCTCCCACTTCCTCAATTAGTTATCTTTTCCCATTATTTTATGGCAAGGAAGCCCGGGCAAGGAATGCAAAAGTACTATTTTATTTTATTTGCATAACAACTTTCATTTTATAGACTAATTAATGCATGCACTATAGATAACAGTGTATAGGGCGGTTGCACGGGAGGTCAATAGGTTATTTTGGCCAGACCTGCCTCCAGAACAACCCAAGCATGCAAAGAATACAATAGAATCACCTGCAGAAATATCTGAAATGTTCAGGTGAACCAGGTGCATGTATTGTATTCTTCTAATGCTTGGATGATCTGGAGGACAAACAAAAAGTCCATTCAACATAATTTAGCTCCGTGCAAGGACCCTATAGTGGCATGTGTGTATTTGTTTTGTAATGCGTACTTTCTACCATCACGTTCTACTTGCGCTATCTTATAAGTTATGAATGAAAACAAGATTGTACACATATTAATGTTACATATTTCATTAGGAAGAAAATGAGTTTGCAGTTCATACAACTAAAATGAAAAGTCGGGCCATTCATTTCTGGGGGCGCACTGCGCCCCCCGAGCTTACTGAAAAATATAATTTTTGTGCGATTTCATAAAAACTTGCGCGCTACACGCAAAAACGCAACTTAGCGTGAACCCTGTGACTTCACATGATTGCACCAGTGAGCCTTATGTATGAACTCAAACTCATAGGCTGCGATTATAACTTGACGCCAAGATAACGTCCAGTACTAAAAGGTAGGTGGCAACTTGGCAAGTTACAATTAATGAATTATTGGAACTAGGCTCAGTAGGCTGTCATTGTCAACCTACATGTACATTTGTCTAACCAACCAACTGTAGCTTAGTCTCGCACTTTCGTAACGCTATGGCCATTCCGTGAGAACTTTCTAAAATTTAGAAAGTTCATTTTACCCAACATTTTGATACATTACCTTCCCAATTTTGACAGCGATACAATGTATGGACTCTCGAGGTCTGTTATAAGTCCTTCAGTTTAGATTTTGTTTACTTCTGGGCGCGTAATTTGGCAATTTTTCAGCAGCAACAAATGAAAAACAATTTTCGGAAATTCTGTTGTTACATGTAGTTGATAGGCAGCAGGTCACAGTAGGGCAAAGTGCATGACATTATGTTGGACTGCTCCATTTTGTTAAGGGTGAGCCAGGTATTAGCATTAATTGAAGTGGTTGTTTTCAAGTCACAAACGTATACCACTTTGTCAAAATAAAATATTGTTATTAATTTTTTTTGTTAAAATTGCACTACCTTGATTTCAATGTATTTGAAGGGATTATTTTGTTGTTTTCTTATACCTGTTAAACGCTCTTATGGTGGTGTCCGGAAGTCAATGTCTGTTAATTTTCATGTTCACAATTGTTCATGAATTGTCCAAATTGGGCTGTACAAATGTCAGTGAGGTGATATAATTACATTGATAGTATTTGAAGCAAAAATAATTACCTCCATATTGTTTTTGTGAGTAAGTAATGTTTCATTTCAAAATTCTTGTGATATTTTATTGATGTGAAAATGTTGCCTACATGATTGTGTAGCTTATACATTGTAACTTATGGCGGTCCGGTAAGTGTTGTACTATGTGTCCACAGGAATGCGGAAAGATATAGCTATAAGTATTGCGCGAGGATTAACGTTATCAGTCCGGCATAGCGAAGGTAGGCAAATGAACTAAATCTCAAATATCTCCGGAAAAGGGGTTCTATGGAGATTTGGAAAGAGTTCCATACGTAACCCCCTCATATATATTTACATGAGACAAATTATTTTTAATATTGGTCTTGTTTCATCAAAAACGGAATATAAATAAAAACAGCTCTCTAAAATAATAAGCGAAGCGCGAAGCGAAGTTCTTATAGGCAAATGGTATGTACGTAGACAGCTTTGAAAATCTATAATGAACAGGTGTAAAAATACCGACCCTCATTGATCCCCCTTTTCGTTCTTACCATTAAACTCCTACGGAGTTATTAAGCGAGGGGTTACCGAACAGGGGCGCGCCATCTTTAAAAGTTTGTTTTGATATTGCAGTTTTCATTTATAGTCCGATATTCAAACAATTAATGATTTTAATGATACATTCTGGTTGTATATTTTGTTTTCTCGCAAATTCATTTTGAGCCATGTTTTGTACTTGTTTATAAATTAAACCTAGATAATGTTGTGCTGATATTTTAAAAATATAATTGGATAATTAAACAACTTCGATATTGTAGAAAGCTCAAACAAATCTAGACTTGATCGTGTTTAAGATGTCCATGCGCAGTTTTAGTAGGGTTTTACAACTCCGCAACAGACAATATATTGACGCATTGTGTATAGCCCTTTGGCCCAACAGTGAGGTTGGTAAAGAGTTTAGAGAAAAAATCAAGAGGAATTGCAGCGTGATCTGTGACAAAGAAAGCTAAAGATATAGCGAGGATGATGAAATAAGTGAACTACCTAAAAGGACGGTATAGATGTACAAATAGGGATATGTCGTCAGTAATTAAATAAAACGAATAAAGATCAATCATAAATTATAAATATTGTTTTTTCTCAATCAAATATAAAAATAATTTGCATCCTGCTCAAAAATACGATTTTTTTAGCTTTTTGATTCAAGATTATTTAATCTCTTGTAGGAACAAAGTTCAGGATATTAACGACAACATGGTAAACAATCATGGACCTATATTGCAGCGAGCAGAAAAAATGTTCTGAAAGAATACAACTTCACAAGTTGAAAAACATTTGTAGTAATATAATGGACAACCCAATCATGGGCAAAGTCTGACATGATGAGTGGCCATGGCCGCGGACACCGGGACGTTGTCTTGTGATGCGCCTGTTAATTCGGCAACCTTACCTTGTCATGCTTTAGTTTTAGTTGCTCACACTCACAGCAGCACAGTGCAGTTTGTAAGGCGAGTTTCAACGCCCGCTTCCATGCCGTGGCCAATTTTGACTATTATAAAATAGGTACTGCAGTAGTGAAGAAAATTACTTTTATGATTTTTGTAGCTGATTCAAAATTCAACTGGTATGTGATATAACTCGGTGACGGGAAGTAACTACCATGAGTCATGAACATGCGATGATGACTACACAAAACGTGTTGTTATGTTACTGGGTACAGCTGGAACATAGCGTTTCTTGTTGACTGAGACTTCAAACCTAGTCCTAGCTAGGGAATCGT
>JAMKCH010007551.1:0-30384 GCA_023653785.1 Ophioderma brevispina | reverse complement strand
GTTTTCATGATTACAAATATTTTCCATTACCTCTAAATTTACAATTTAAAATGACAATGAATGTCGAATTTTTTATTTGTTCAAATGACAAATTATTGACTAAATTAAAGACTATTTAGAACGCACACATGACTAGAACTTAGTTTGTCAAGCACAAAATTACGAATTATATTACCATGGGTCATTTGCTAATTAGTCTTTTGACAATTTTGTATTTAAAACAGTCCTAATTTTTTAAGTTGAAAATTTGCAATTATTAATTTTACTCCGAAATCGTTTAAAAACACTTTTTAATTCAAACCCCCTTTTACACTACTTTGTGGATTATAAAAAAATAATGTGCATGACTAATATTTAAT
This sequence comes from Ophioderma brevispina, assembly GCA_023653785.1. NCBI lineage: Eukaryota > Metazoa > Echinodermata > Ophiuroidea > Amphilepidida > Ophiodermatidae > Ophioderma > Ophioderma brevispina. The sequence goes on along the minus strand of JAMKCH010007551.1, from coordinate 30,025 downwards.
TAGTCAAAAGACACATTGTTTGACAATTAATATTTCAGTGATATGCATTATCTGTTATAGGATATGACTCAGACAAGTTTGGATATCGTTTAGTCAAAATCGGAGCACTCTGAATGAATTACCGCAGGAGACCTTGAATCCTTATTACCAATAAGCCTACACTAATGACCATAATACAAACTTTGTTTTTTAATCCTCATGATCAAATATATAAGTTTGGGAGTAGGTTTTATATCAATTGACCCTTTTTAACTTTTGACCCCTGGACAAAATTGTCCCAAATTTGTACATGTTTTCGTCCCCCCCGCCATGTGCCCATTGTTTTAATGTAACATGTTTCTGTTGCATATTTTTAGATAAAAAGAACATGTTTCATGCACTAGCAACTGCAATCGGGTGTCCTATTCTTTGCCCTTGATTCCGCGGATATAAAATTTTCTACACAGGTCGCAATTGGATTTTGTCTCCGCACCAATAAAATGGAGGAACAAAGAGTCGAGATTGTCGAATATATGCAAGCTTTTTATGAAACAGAAAAGGCAGAATTTGGCCATTAGTATAGCGGATATTTTTTAAAATTAGAGGTAAATTCACTTGCATTCAGTCCTCCCCTCAGATCGAGGCACGGGACTGTCTTCCGTCAACTTGATTAGGTTTGATTTATGTCTAATGTATCTCACAATATTCCCTTTTAGGAGTCTTCTATCCTAATCACATGTTTTATGCATTTTCCCAATCTGTTTCGTGACTGTTTTGTAGAGCTCTAGAACAGTTGTTGAACCGCATTTTAGTTTCAAGTCCTTGGTATGTTTGGCAACCATAAGCGGTTCTGTTCAAGAATGTTTCAGTTTAACCGAAACATTACGGACATCATTGCTATAGAATTTGAATTCACCCCCACCCCCATTCATACCTTACAATTTTCTGCAATGCTTTCTTTCAATTTGATATGTCCAAAGGATCCTATGGGCATCCAATGTAACTTGTTTACACTGGCGTACCCGGGGGTGGGGGGCTTTTGTGGGGCTAACGCCTCTCTCAAATTTCCTCAGAAAAAGAAGGAGGAAGAAAGAGGAAGGAGAAAGAAAAAAGAGGAAAAGAGAAGGAGCAAAGAGGAAAGAAGAGAAAAAGAGAGATTTTATGGTACTTGATTGTTTTTTTTTCATGCAGATGCGATCAAAAAGTGTCGGAAGAAGTACGCAAGAAAGGCGTTTTCAGGTCATGAAAACCCTTAAACCGCAGAGCTTTTTGCAGGGGGCTCTGCCCTGACCCCCGCCGGGCGTTGCCCCTGGACCACACCAGGGCCCTAAGGCAGGCCCCTGGACCCCACCCTTATTCGCTCCGCTCGATCCCGCTCTCATGGTCGAACATCTTTAGTCCCGCCCCCCTCATGGTGTCACGACTGGTATTTACTTATTAACCTGGCTGGGTTTGTTATCTCGTGCTGCGTTTTAGATACAACCACGTCTTCCCTTAATGTTACCTTATGTTGCTATTGAATCTTGCCTTTACGTTGCGAACGAAACCAAATAAATATCAATATTAACATTCAATAATTCTGATTGAATGGTATAAAACTTTGTCCGGGGTTTCCATTTCAAAACAAAATTGATTCTAAACGTTTTTACGAATACGCATTACGATTACGGTGCACCTAGATTACATACTAACCACTTCTTATGAAAAAGAAGGAGTTTAATGGTTTGATTGGAAACCTATCCGAGTTCTACCTCGCAGTCCACTATTAGTAACAATTAGATACATATGGTTTAATCACTTCCTTAATTTACACTGTTAAAAAAAATTTCCGTAAATTAAGAAACATATTTTCCGTAATTTACAGAAATCTGTTTTAGAAACAATAGAGATAAAAACCAAAACCTAAATGTTAATTTACTGAATAATTTCAAAAATTTCTGGCACCAATATTTCACGGACTTTTTTTTTGGGTTCCGTATTTTTAAATGTATGGAAATATTCTGTTAAAATACCCATTTTTTCCGTAATATGAGACAAATTTCGATAAAATTACTGTCAACCGTTCCGTTAATTGACCACTAAATTTCTGTAAATTTTACCCTAAAAATGACTGGAAATAGTAAACGCTGCTGCCAGAAATTTCCGTAAATTTACGGACATTTTTTTAACATGATGATTCAGAGTATTTTCCATGAATTACCTTTTGTCCTTGTATAATTGCCATATAGAAATGTATTAAAATTTTATTAGCAATGGTTAGGGATTTCATATTCCTTTTCAGATATTGCGATCGGTGGGGCCAAAAAGGGTTTCTTTTGCTTTTATATATACCATTGTAAGAATTTTACCAACCGCGCAATGTTACCGTAAAAAATAGATAATTCGAACACTTTTAACTGTTGAGTTGCGGTAAAATTCAAGGGTGTAGCCCGTGAAGCATAGTTTAACGTTAAAGTGACGGTATGGTATAATTTGTTTTGGCTTTGATACGTTATATTTAAGGCAATACATTTTAAATAAATCTATTGCCAACTGTCTGTGAATTATTATCTAGCGATAGCACATATTCTGTTAGTATAGTAATTTACTTAAAGGAATATGCAAGATTTGTCAAGCGCAGTTTGACTTACATTCATAAAATTATGTCATACTCACAATTCTGAACAAATAATACAATTTGATGTAAAGATTAACAAAATAGAGGCATTTTAATTTTGCTTTTTTTTGACAATACGAAGAAAACGGGCGGATTTATGTTTCGCCAATCAAAGCGCCCCAATTTTGCTCCTCCTCTGACGTCAAATTGATGACCAAAACATCGTGTTTGCTCGAATTGTTATTGCTGACACTGTATATTGATGGATTATTGAAGTATAACAAAATTAGAAAAATAAATACGAATGACATATTTTGGTTTTCCTTTCGTTTGTGTTTTAATTATTCAAGTGCATACACTGCGATATGATAACCATTTGCCTGCGATGTTGTAGTTGTTCACTCGTTTCGAGTAAGCTCTTGGGGCGGAAAATTAAAAAGCAAAATACATCTACAAATATGGACAATTTTCAACTTAGTTTGATTTCATGTAACTACTAATCTACGTACTTAAGCTTTCCATCCATACCAATTTTCCAAATTATTGATCATGACCATCTTTTCCCTTAACAATACCAAAAATCAATGCAGTGTCATAAGGCCATATGAAGGGAAAACTGTGAAAATAACTGTGAAATTTAACCAGCATTTTATCATGCTACGATTCAAAAAGTGCAGCCGAAACTTTGGATTGAATGATGTACTTTGAACGCCACTCACATAAATGTGATAGTCTACAATCGTGACTTGCCGGATTATTATTTCCCCACACGTAAGGTGTAATGAATGAAGTCAAGATGGCCCTTAACTGAACCCTGTGGGACACCATACAGTAATGGAGTAGCAACAGACTATTCTAATCAATACACACCCACTGCTTGTTTGTGATTCGGCCAATACCCCACTTAGACAGTGCTACAAATACAACTCCTTTGATGTAACATTTGGCAACAGAACACTTTGTTCACCAACCGTGTCAAATACTTATGATTTGTCAAGAAGTGACCAGAAGACACCTCTTGCCTGTCCACAGCAAAACACTATGTCACGTTGACCTTCAGAAGAGCCGTTCTATTTGTGTTTGCAATGTAAGCTGCTCTCCTAGGCTATACAAAGACATATGATCAGTGATTTATTTGTAACAACCTTCTGAATGAGTTTTGAAATGAAAGCTTTAACACGACTATAATTCTGTAATTCAGTTAGTTAAGTTTTCTTGGCGAAGAATGAGTTATTCATGACATAACCTGTCCAAAATGCTTGGAAAATTCTACACAAGAGGAATTAATTAATGAATATGTGTCAGAGGATGGCATGATGGTATCCATTTGTTCTTTGATAACTCCCAGAAAGACAATTTGACCAAGGTTCAACAACGTTAAAATGCAGCACTGCTCGTTATATCCTTAAAAGTCGTCGACGAGAACACATAAACAGCTGAGAGCGTATTTAAGATTCTATTTACGCCTAAAAGGCCATTTTACTGCATTTCATCTGCCTATATCTCAGAGTGTTTTACAAGAGCATCTTGAGATCATCTTTTTCTGCCAGCTGAGTTTATGTGATTAGAACATTTTCGTTTGCGTTATACGCAGCCGCATGGTGTGATAGGTAGAAGAAATTATGTTCTAAACGCAAGCAACGCATTTGTTTAGAAAAGAAAAACCTAACAGTTCCGCTAAGCTATTTTAGAGTCGTTTTAGCCTTCTGGCATTTTATCCAATAACCACTCGGCAAAATTGGCCTTCTTCTGAAGTCACCGTACTCCGTTGATGACTAATCGCATTCTGTAGGTAGGAAGTTCAAGTCATTTTTGTTATCCTTGAAGGATGAACACGATCACAGGAGAGTCTAAGTCCATTCTTCTTCCAGTGGTTTCCTCTGGATGTTCTGTAATCGAGTAAACTGCATTAATGTTCATGTTAGTTCTCACTGTGGTCTTCTTCCTGATTGACCATTGTTCCGATTAAGGTTTGTGCCATGTTCTCGATATTTCTTCACACTTTGTCCAGAATGGTCAGCGTATATGGCGGATCCGTGTCCGGGAAAGGTTTTTCCTAAAAGCATCATGATTAGCTTGTATGCTCGCTTTTGTTTTATGACCTTTTTTTGTCACACCGACACGAACTTTGCTGAGTTTTAAGCTGCACCATGTTTCTACTTAAATGTTTGAATTGTGAACTTTTGCGGGGTTTACAATTTAAATTGGCCCAATTTCCTCATGTAAATTCTCATTACATAACCTAACAACGATAAGTTATCTGGCAATTATCTTTCACCTGTTTTTGCCAGATAGGCAAACACAATAATCATTCCATACCACACATTTAAACAGCGTTAATGTCACAAGTGAGTTTTGGAAACATACCATTTTTAAAGCAATGGTGTTCAAATGCGCTATCTATGAATTGAGGAATGCCATTCAAAGCTCTTCCTCTACTTTAGAGTAAAATAGTTATTATAGCCATAGAACACACAGTTACGCCAATTCCAATTTTTGTCAGGAGTCAGTTTTTGCCGGGACGTCCTGTATTTATGTATTATGTTGAAGCTTTTAATACATCCCAAGCCCAACACACACACAGCACACTCTCTTTATGCCCCTTCTCACGCACACATGCAAACGCGAACACACGCACGCACGCAACGCGCGATCATATAAATTTGGTTGCCTTTAACCTTTAACATTTCATTAAAATAACGTGTTTTGTTCCAAATATTGCCAAGAACTTGGCTCTGGTATAATTAGCGCTGGACATCAACGTATTGTCAGGAGAATAATAAACTTTAATATTGACATAAAGCTACTAAGAATCAACGATCCCATGAGGGCTTCGAAAACTTCACACCCACGCCGCCTCCACCCAACCCAATGTGTTACAGAAAAAGGTCACGGTGGTCTACATGTATATTATCTTGTTTGCTAAATTGACAAAAGTGTTGCAATTTACACCCGTATGTACACTTGTCATCTCCTCGAATTCAGAATCAGGTCGTCTCCCCGGGGTCGTATATTGCATAAAAACTCTTCCAAGGTGAGTCCAAACGCACAGTGGCACTGGCTTGCGGATGTGTTCATTCTGTTTTCTTCGCAGATACAAGCATATTTGCAACCTTGAAAAAGGCTACTACGTATTCTGTAACATGGTCAAGCGATAAAAAAGAGTTGAGATCAAGATTCATCCCACAATTAAACTCTCACGGTACACTGGGGCATAGAAGGAGATTTCAACGTGAATCATGTCCTTCTATTGGACTATTATCCCGGGTTAGACGTCATTTTGTGGGCATGTTTACGATGTTAAATGAACAAGTCAGGCGTGTCTTTGTTGTCAAAATAAAAAGTTTTTAACGAAAGGTCCATATTTGTTGGTCGTTTTTCCTGTCGAATCGATTAGGTAGCAAATTCACCCGGTCGTGTGAACTACTATAATATGGCACTCTATAGCGGAACATAAAACGTCGAGTTCGACAAACCGCTCGAAGTTTGCAAGTTGGCCACGCCATGCCGGCGAGTTTTGCAGTTTGGCCACGCCATGCGCGAGTTTTTGGCAAGTTGGCCACGCCATGCCGCGAGTTTTTGCAAGTTCGCAACGCAATGACGGCGAGATTTTGCAAGTGACTTGGCCCCGCATGCGGCGAGTTTGCAAGTGTTGGCCACGCCATGCCGCCGAGTTTCTGCCAGTGACTTGGCACCGCCATGCCGGCGAGTTTTGCAGTTCGCACCGCCATGCCGGCGAGTTTGGAAGTTCGCCACGCCTGGAAAATATTTCCCACGGTGTAGTCTGTGTCACACACTGCGAAGATATTAATCTAACTTGATACTGCTTGAGAGACTAACGTTATCAGTTCCGGCGCGTGTTGCAAGTTGGCCACGCCATTCCGGCGAGTTTTCAGTGGAACTTGGCCACGCCATGCCGGCGAGTTGCAAGTTCGCAACGCGAGGCCCGCGATTTGGAGTTTCGGCCACGCCATGCCGGCGACTTTGCAATTTCGCCACGCCATGCCGGCGAGTTTGCAAAGTTCGCCACGCCAGTTCCTGAGTTTTAAGTTTTATTTTTATTTTTTTTTCTTATTTTTATATTATTAGTTAAAACAGCCATTACCGACTGTCAAACCTAGGTTAAATTTTTGAGCCAACCTTCATGTATTAGTGAAACATCAGCCATTAACCGACGGTCAAATCAAGGTTGAATTTTGAAAGGCCAACCCTATGTATTAGTTAAACAAGTCATGATATGAGTTTGATTAGGCATACCATGGAAAGTCGACAACTAATATAGATAAGCATGGAACGGGTAATATACGCCGGAAGTATCTCAAATCTTAACTCTTAAGATCTCTGCAAATCAATAAATTAAACTGGTAAGTGTGCCATGTAAGCTTGGAGTATCTAGTCTCTAGGACTCTCTTACTAGTACATGGGGAAATGTAATGAATGTTTTGGTTTATTTTTTTCATATACAATTTGCACCATGTTTTCAAATACAGAATTTCATGGAGAATCTGAACATCATGGGTGTCATTTTTTAAAATGTGTATTGGGTTTTTATAAGGGGGAAAATTTGTACAGGGGTAAAAACCAAAGTGTTAAATGCTTTAAAATTTATACCATCTGTTCGCGTTGCTCCCCGGGGTTGCTCATAAGGTTTCTAAAAAGGTATGTTTGCCTATATTTACGAACTATGTTTTGTACAATAGGTCAGAAAGTGCAGGTCATTATTTATAGAATGTGTCCGCGTTGTTGAAACGGTTTTAAATCGTTCATTGGGTCATAACGAAATAAGAAAATTTATATAGATTGTGTGGGTTTAACCTTTCAAAGTGAGACTTTTACAGAATGACTAGTAGTCTAGCATAGGACCTGTGGACCAGACCTATTTGCCTTCTTATTATCACAAAACGTCATCGACACGCGACCCGTATTTTTCGGCTTCTGTACAGTAAGACGAACAATTTGACACCATTTTAAAGCAAACACCAGTGTGACCTTGAATCCGTTTTACATCGTAACTCTTGTACTATAAAACTCAGGTAGGGCAAACTTTACTTTCTGTTATCATTGAGAGTAAAACATGATGGTAACTTCAACACATTTTGCCCTTTAATATTTTGACCCTGTATAACCTTGCACCCTAGAATACATCCAAGAACTCATTTTCAAAAATGATACAAAAATACAAGTTTCCACATGTCGCTGATGCTACAGAATGACATGTTGTTAGCAAAGCTCGCAAGTGTGTCTAGAGTATCGTACATGTTACACCATGAACCCAGTGTGAGAACTAGAGGTGCCATAATGATGCAAGTACCATACCAGGGTCTCTTCTGTCTATCTGCACTCATCCATTGGTTGTTCAGAAACTACACCAAATAGCTCGTTTATTATAAGGTTACGGTTTATTCAGAATATGTTTCGTTTAAGCTAGGACATCTGGTATGGGGCTGTCAGGGTCTCGTACAAAACACCCCCGACAGCACCATTTTGCGAAATTTATAACTAATTTTCAATGTCATTAAAGGGGAATTTCGTGATCCAACAACCTCGTCCCCCCGACGTACCCAAAAAAGGTGGAGGTTTTATATCATCTGAACCGTTACATTGTAATCCATGTGTAACAAATCTTACCTGCAGATCCGTCGCATCTGTAAGAAATTCACAATTCATAGGTGGCCTATGGGACCGTGGGAAACAACGCATTTGCTAATAACACTAAACCGCAAGATCGGGATCAACTCAAATTTTGTAAATAAAGGGTTCTAAAGGATATCTAGGAGCAATGAAGAAAACAGAAGGTGCTAGAATCACGAAATGCACCTTTAAAAATACTCCACAATTGAAACGTGTCACCGTCACGCTTCCCGATTCCGAAGGAAAATACAATCTGTTTAACCGAAACCGACCAATTAAAAACGAAATTTCTGATGCTTTCCGATGCAGCGGATAAATTGTTTATGGCGCCATTCTGACGGTAATTAACGCAATAATAATAATAAAATTACCTTAGAAAGACACTTAGGGGAAATTTTAACACTTGGTCCTCGGCGGTTGCTCGAACTCACACCTAATGATCATGAGGTCCTGCCTTTTCCACTAGACCACACGTGCCCTTTATCAACCTCATCCCAAGTAGTGCAAATCATTATGGGAGATTTTGTAACCTTACATGAGCTGCATTGATTTCAAAATTTGCACTCACACAGGGTAACCTATAGATTAATAGCTAAACTGAATGACGTGTGACAAGTATGAACAATTTAAGTAATTCCCAAATAAAACATCTCCTCGAAAAGATATTGTTAAATTGTATTAAAGCACTGTTTCCTATTTGGTATTACTTCATGGATTGTTATAGGTTAAGAAATCTATTGGTGACATTTTATTTTGCTTGAAATTTGAATTTTAAATTGATTAATTTCAAATCAAACAAAAGATGTCATGGTGTACTTGTGTAGACCTCATCCCCAAAGTCTCAAAGTATAATCACACAGTATCGTCCCAGGGCAGTTCTAGCCAAATATGGTACCCTATCTTAAAGTAGCAGAATTTCTCATGCAGAGTTCAAGCATCACGACCAAATATTCTCTTGTAGGCGAAATCATTTATTATTGTGAAGTCAATACTTTTGGTAGATTTTTTACTGCTGCAGGAAAATAAATATAATCAAATTGAGTGTAATCGTGCATTGCGCAGGTGATCAACTCTGCACGGTGTTGGTCCTACGCTATCACATTTAACAGCATATTTGATATTGGCGTTACTAGTGAACTTACTTGTCTTGAGAAAGATATTCGCCCTCCCACCTTGATTGGATACACTCATATCTGAATTTGATAGTTAATAGACGAATGTGACTGGCATATTACGTTTCACATGAAAGATATTCCATCACGTGAAATGTTGTATTCATATATCAAACACTTGTCTTGCCTTATCTCTACTATCATAATAATTGTCTAGCATTCAAACAACGTAATGGTAAGTATATTATATAAAGGCAAAAGAAAATTATTAGACTGTACTAACTCATCATGGTATCCTCACACTATCCATCGTACAAGCACTCAACCACGCAATACCACTTATGATATTCATTAATTTTTTTAAGGCAGTTTATGGATAGTAACACTCTCCTATTCCTTTACTTTCAACAGCTTTAAATACATTTTCATAGAATTGTCACTTCATCTTTTAATTTCAAGACTGATTTAGCCGGTCGCACCATTCAAAGACATGGCCCGTATCTATCGAATGCTATACCTGAAAAAAAAAAAAAAATGATGTAAGAATAATAATGTTATATTTATTTAAGAAACATTACACTAGTTCTTATGTCTACTATGTATAAAAATGATCACCTGCCAACCATTACCCGGTCTCGTTTGCACAATATGTCCTGATTATTGTAAGCGTTTGTATGCGTTCTTGCACTTAAAGTAAGTTCAAGTAATGAAGGGTGCTCAACTGATTAGCTCTGCTCCTGCCTGCGGCCATATCCAATCACGTCTTAAGTTTAACTTCTGTAGTTTTTCGCATTTGGTGGATAAAATGATACTGACACTGGTATTTCCGTCGACTGGCAAATAGGCCATTTTGCTATTGACCCAGATTGTATTTAGGACATCATTTATTACGTTTCAAGGAATATGGCTTTGTACCTTAAGTGTTGCGATGGGGGGTTCGACGTTACTTCACTTCTTCTGCTTCGTCAATTGAAATCGGCCAAATGACATCCCTATACAAAAATGGCCAAACTTGACAAATGGTTATGGAAATTGAATTCGCAACTATTATTATTATTCCAACATTACAATCAAGTACTGAAGTGTAAAATAATGATACAGATTATGTTGGAATGTGTTAGACCTTACTAGAGAGGTGGTTAACACACCCATCCTGTTCATAAACGCGTAAGCTTTAACAGGTCTTCCACATGTAAAATGTTAAACCGCAGGCGTCAACTAAAACCATTGACCTTCTGTGAAGGAGTATTTTCATGTATTGCCAGTGACAAATCGCCCAGAAGTGAAGCACTAGTAATAATACCGTTAAAGTAACCACACTTACAGAGCACAAATGAGAAGAAGCCTGAGAGGAGATTTGGAGGAAAAATCAGAGATCTATTACAATTTGGACGTTGAATGTAAACCTTGATGTAATAGTTAGGTCGGCTCAATTAATGAATAGGTAAACAATTAGTAGTAACGTTGTCTTTTCTTAGAACCTTAAAATAGAAACCAGGATTGTCGCGCCTTACGCCAGGACAGATAGGTGTCGTGATGAGAGCTGCACCAATTAACCACAAAATCGAGGCGTAATCATTCCAAGTTACTCTCTCTCGCCTCTCCTCTCCTCCCCCCTCTCTCCTCTCCCTCCTTCTCTCTCTCACCTTAGACTAGTGGGCCCTTTCTTCACCTCCTCCTCCTTCCCTCTTTTAATTGGTTTAGTGGTCGTAACTCCCTGGCGCGTCATTCTCTCGTCAGGCCGAGTCCAATAAGACAGACATTCGGCATACGCGGACGATCGAGAGCGTGGTTGCTGTCATTATTCCGAAGTTCGTTTCCCGAAGGTTCATTAATCCGATACGGGAATTTCCTATACCTACGTAGGCGTTATTTCGACGGTTCGTTTATCCGAAGGTTCATTTTTCGAAGGTTTATTATTCAAGGTGCTTTAATCCAAAGGTTCGTTTACGGTATCCGAAAAAGAAATAACCTAGTGGGCAATCGACGCTGGAACGTCGAAAGGACGTCGAGAGTTTTAGAAATTTACACACTATTTATGTCGAAAATGCAAATCGATTTGACGTCGTTTTTAAAACGTCGATTCAATTTGCATTTTCGACGTAAATTTATAAAAACCGTCGACCTGTTTTCGACGTGCCAACGTCGTTCGACGTCGCTCTAAACGACTATGCCCGCTGGGACGGTATCCGAAAATTAAATAAGCTTCGTTTAGCTTATTCTATTTTCGGGTCAAGAAACCGTATTTATTTTCTGATCAATGAATCTTCGGATAAACGAACCTTCGGAATAACACACCTTCGGATAAACGAACCTTCGGAATAACACACCTTCGGATTAACGAACCTTCTGACAAATTCGTAGACCCCGAGAGCGTCCCCTACATTCCGGAAGTACACCATGGAATAGAAAACATTTTTTCCTTTAAAACACTCAAACCGTAACACATCCCGGAAGTACGCCATGGTTTGCGAAATAATCGTCTATTCCATATTTAATAAGTGAGTTACTTTTATTAAAAATACCTCAGATTGTTATATGTAACTCCAATTTAATATTGACTTAAACTATTATCCGATTACTCACTGGGGTAAATTAAGTCGTAAACTTGATATTTGTTTCAGTTCAAATTAAGACAATCGAATATTGCTTTAAGCAAGAACAGCACATTTTCTTGAAAACAATTAAGTGATATTTATGGACATAATTGATCATTTTGTGCGCGAATGAGCAATGGACGTTTATTTTTACTTTTAGTAGATTTCCTAATGCGATGGTTGTTTTCAGATTAATGGATCTCTTAAAGCACGCTTCAAGGATCTAGAGCTAAAGTGAAAAATCAGACAACGTCACTTCGATAGTCCCTAGGAGACTGCATGAGGGTATGATTTTCCCTAGAAAATGACACACTCACTTTAGCCATTCAGATCCCTAAAGAGTTGTTCCTGACCAAAAGGTTCCATTACAAACGCTTAGTCATTAAGGGTAACAGGTACACAGAAAGGACCCAATAAAATGCGGTCATCTAGATGTTACGAGCAGAAAGACCTGTCTGGCTTAGAAAGGGAATTAGCCCTAAAATAAATTATGACCTCTCTAAAAATAAATCTCCAGATTGCCTGCTGGACAATCGCAATAAAGATTGACATAAACTGACGTTAGAATTAACAGCTTATAGTCGGGCCATATATAATTTTATACGGAGTTTCCTTAACCGAGCCACATCTGACACACTTTTTCTTATGACAAACTATGAAATCGGAACCTTCACGAATAAAAAACACTGTTTTATTCCGTAACTAGATTCCGAATTCATAAGTGTGTCATGAAAAAGTGTGGTCAGTGGGTCAGGTTACGGAAACTCCCGTTTTTATATGTGTTCCCGTGGGATTAAAAATGTTTATTTCATTCACTACGTGAACTTGTTACTCATGATATGAATGAGCCAAAAATGATTGTGCCAATTCTTTACGTATTTTCACCATGTTATATGCAAAATATGACGTCATATTCATGTGAAATACACCAGGATCAATCAAAACAACCATTTAGCTTCCTTTTATCATTCATAAGACAATCAAGATGTTAACAACATCTGATTGAATTTTATTCAGTAGCCGTTTAAAACTTTAAAATTATTGAAAAGCGGCATATTGGACCAAGTAATCATTAATATCAGGGGACCCACACAGCTTTTTAAGGGCCATCATAAACTCGTCACAGAAATAATAAAATGTGTTTATCACAAATTAAATACAAAAGACAATGTGACCATACACGTAAAAATTACTAGAGTATAAACTCATCAAGATTCCATAATACAAAAACCATACATGCAATTTAACAGTTTAAAAATATAGATTGAGGAAACACTAAAGTTTAAAAGTAAATTCCATCTACTGCTCCACGACTTCAGCTTATCATGACTAAGAAGTGTAAAATGTTTCTCAATGACACCAACAAGTTGAAGTTTACTAGTGAAGTGATGAACATTGGGCAAGATTTGTTTGCAAATACGTATACAAAAATATTTTGCGTTGAAGATAACAAGGGTAAAATTACTAAAACCATGGTCCAAGATACAAAAAACGACACCATTCTTCCCATGTGAGTTTATTATCAACAACAGTTCAGCAATTGAAGATTGGCACAACAATGTTTTGAAATACAACAGTCCCAGAATAAATTTCGAGTAGATCGAGGGGTGCTGGAAAGTTCTAAGCCTAAGGTAGAAAGAGATATGCTACAAAGTTCAAATTTACACCGTCTAAGTTTCATTCTTCAAATGAAAATTCCAGAAGTTATGGTATATCTGTTCTATTTTTTAACTTAAGGTAATCAAACATGATAGTTTTGCCGGACCTATTGTAGCAATTTAACCGAGAAAATTAAAAAGTTGAGGAGTTCCTATTCATCTTTGGAGAGATAGTAGTAAGACGGTGCCAAATTCGGGGAAAGGCTGGAATGTTCTACCAGAGAAGCCACAATGATGGATTGCGCATGGCTACCATAGACTTATGGAATTCGGCATTGTCATGATTCATGATGATGGAAGGCACCCCCGATGTCAGCTTTCCTCTCTAACTTTTCTAATTTTATCCGTAATTGTGTCATCTTGGTCCGGCAAAACTCTAAATGTTTGACTACCTGCAAGTTAAAAAATAGAGCAGATATACACATGAAACTTCTGGAATTTGCATTTGAAGATAAACTGTGACGGTGTAAATTTGAACTTGTAAGCATATCTCTTTCTACCTTAGGCTTAGAACTTATCAATCACCCCTCGTAAATATGTAAAGAAATTGGACTCATTATGATTATAAATCTAACTTATTTAAAAGAAACATTACGAATTTCGTTCACCAAGATATCTATATTAACCAAAGGTTTTATTCAAAATTCACTAATCAGACCAACAAACTAATACTATACTTCAATATAAAAGTCGAACGTGATCCTAATTAATTATATCGTGTTTGTATGTAATCAAATACACGTTCAAGTACTTCTAAAATCTGATCCCGTATATAGCTGAATATATAGGATAAATATTGATTAAAATTGATGGAATTGTGATCACCTTACGACTTAAAAAGGGCTAAAAAGGTTCGCAATTTGATGGCAAATGAGGAAGAATAGCAAGTCGCATGAACGGCTTCAACTTGTATCGCATTTTGGCTTTAAAGAGGCATCCTGCCAATAAATATAATTTTCTAAATACCACAGGGTGACTATTTTTCTCGTTTCCAATCTCTACAACTACAAGTTCCGTCAGATTCATAATTTCCCTTCCGAATAATTTAGCGATCCAGTAATTTTAGCTTTAGCAGTATAAAAAAACAAGGTCGTCGTTTAAGTCTCGAATTCATATATAATGGATGTTTTGTTCCGGCAAGTGGGCCAAGGTTTAGTTATCACTTTAATAAAAAGTAGACAAATCAAATTAAATAGTGACATGCGTCAATGGGGTTAAAGAGCTTTCATATAGTAAGCAATCAATGGACATAGATTGAAAGGACAGGGAATAAAGGCAATCTGATACAGACAGAGATCACCCCTGAAAGATTTGATGTTTTCTTTAAAAATTAGTGGCAGGAAGATATATACATTTACGGACTCTAAAATATGCCAGAACCAAGATATAGTCATCCAATATTTTCGTATTAACATCGTCACAAGTTAAGTACGTAGCGCATAATCACACACTACGAATCATCGGGGTGAATAAATAGGACGTCATTTTGGTGCCTTAAAATTGTCCCCTACATCATAGATGACACTAGACTGCTAGTTACTGTGTCTCTCGAAGAAGCATTTCAGCTCTGTTAGCCAGACCTACCAGGATCCTTCCTCAGGCCGTATGTGTTCAGAACGAACACTCTACCCGCCTGTTCATGGCGAAACGGCGCATCATCCAAACAGTGTCATAGTCCTCACCGGAAGAACCTTCATCCATACCTGTAACAGTCTGCCATAAAGTTTAATATTGGAGAAATCAACAACAATGGCTTCCAGCTCTCTTATGAAATCGTGTTCATCAGCATTTTCCTTCGGGATTTGCTTTCAAAAAGACGCCGGAAATAATAGTATAGGGAGATAATTTTTTAACCTTGTACTTAAGACAACTTTTGAGATTGTGAAGAGTATGTGGCTTTCAAGCTTTTTTCATTTACACAAGTTATGGTCTTAGGGTTGCTCTTAAAGTTCTTTATATGCAATATATGGATACTATCTATTTGAAACGTAACGTGCTTAACACTATTACAAACTAAGATTTATTTTTATTTTACAGTGTAATCTTGGAACTAAGATTACAGTGAGTTTTTTGGGTATGGGGAGAGTATTGGCTAAGTCCGGTTTAGGGTAAGGGTTGGACATGGATGGGCATCCGACAATCCATGAAAATAGCAATGACGCCAACTAACCCATCACTAATAAGTTAAAAGAAAAAACTCGCTCTCAGTGAACATGGAACTGGCTTACGGTTATGTTGATAGCTTTGTTGATTGGTCAAGTTTAGGAGGGTGAGGGATGGACATGGATATCAGACAATCAATGAAAACGAACGCACAACTACCCCAGCACATATACTAAGTTTGATTCAAGAAAACCTCGCTCTCATTGAATAGGGCAACTGGCGTTACGGGGTTGAAGCTTTTCTTCGTTTTTTGCTTACAAAGCAGGTCGTTTTTGCAGGTTTTATCCCCTACCAATCCAACAATTTCTTCTCATCCCAGGCTTCAAGATGGATTTTTTGATTGTGCCAACACTTGGTTTTCTGTCACAATTCCTCTATTATATACAACGCCCTTATAATGCATTAGTTTGTCAGCTTCATCAAGAAACCTGAGTAACCTGATATACTTATGCCTGAAGCCCAGCATTATTCTATAGAAAGTATCGGTCATACTTAGAATTTCTGGCATTATTACACGGACAGTCCATTTTGTTACTCAGCCTTATATACTTATTTGTAGTGAAAGTTTGTGAATTATAAACGAAGGTGAAGATCTGACAGTAGACAAATTTCATTGAAAAGGGGAGAAGTTCTAAAGGTGTTCAACTTCATGACTGTCTGTTAGATGACATCAAACTATATTGGTCGGTGGTGGCGCTTGTATTACAAAGGTGCAATGCGTGAAGAAGAAGAAGAAGAAAAAAAACGCGTAAAAAGCGTCCCTTTTTCCCAAAAATGCGATTATGGTTTAGGGTATTGTATTACTCACATTTAAGCAGGGATCAATTTAACCACAAATACTGTAAATATGAAGTAAAGCAAGATAATAAAGGGTATTAGTAACGACACAAGGCATTATTTACTTGTGTATGAGGCTGCGTGCTCATTATGGCTAGACTAAGCCACATGGCACAAACCACGTTACATTGCAGTACGATGGTATTTGCACTGTATGCCGGGAACGCCATACCACATGTAATATATGGTGCCAGTTCCTGGGTTTAAGTCTCTTTTAGAATATATAAAGTGATTTATTGGTATGGAATCTATCGGCACATATATAATGAAATATCCTAATAAAAACGTTACCAGATGGTTTTCAGGCCATTGGAGTTTTCTTGCGAAAAAAAATCCGATTTATTCCGACAAATATACACAACTGCTAAGCAATCATGGAGCTACCATGTTTATTCACTGTGGTATATTTACAACGTTTACAACGCCGCATGCAATACCGAAACAGAAGCCAGCGAACATATATCACGTGACTTCAGCATAGTTTGCCCACAAAGGACTCCATCGTTGTGAACTTCGTTGAGCTACACAAAGGATAGGAGCGAAGGTCGTTTAGAATTTTCATGCCAAAAAAAACTACACTTTTAACACCTCAGTGATTGAGAAAAATGTAAAGAGGGGTGTTTTAAATATCATTTTGTGATTAACAAATGTTTTAGTTGGCATAAACCATAAATGAAAACGTGGACATTTTTAAAAGGGGTCGCGAAATATTTTATAGTTTTAGCGCAGTCGCACTGTAACCATGGTCTATCTACATGGATTGGCTACAACAACAGTGAATTGTAATTAGATGGATGGGCAAACTGGCGGACATCTACGAAAACAATACCATTCCAGAGACCCTGTTTAAAAGAAGTTGTATCCCGGGTGCACGTTTTAGAGACATGCCATCCCATACGCGCAAATACAATGAGCCTCACTGAATTGGCTTGATTAAGGTAGTCTGGTTATGTCGCTTTCAATTTCAATGGGAACCAAATTTTGTATAATGACCGGCTCTTAAACCCCTGCTTGGGCTCTTTTTGGATGACCAATATGGCCGTCCGGCCTCAATTACGAGCCCAGGTTCCAATTCATTGTATAGAGATTAGTGTTCGAACCCACTAATGCAGTTCAAAAAATCTACGTACTTTTCAATGTACCGGGTAGCGCTTCTTTGTATTGCTGAAGAGTTTCTGACTTTTATTTTAAAAACTATATTTTCAAGAATCCAGTAGTGGGGGACTGTAATGAAATGATCGTATGTAGTGGTGCAAATCCGGATAAAATTGTGAATTTTGGCACACAAGTACTTTATACATGATAATCAAAAATTGTGGAAGCACTTGCCACACCCTTTCATGCCCCAGCTTGGATTCAAGGTTACCAAGGGGTCAAAATTAAAATGTTCCGATTGTGTGAAAAGCACACCATGATGTCTGTCTGCGTTACAAAGGATTAACAAAAAGGTATAGTTTATACTGCCTGTGACTTATAGTTTAGGAATTACTGGGGTTTAAAAACTGTTAAAAATGGTAAAAAAGTCAATTGTGGTTTGTAAGGGGGTCAAAAAAATTAAAAGTTGCTCCAATTTTTGTAAAATGTGGTTCAAATTGGTTGGTTAGCTATTAGAATGAAATCTAGAATAGTGTGATTAGTCTACAGTGTATGGTTATTAACCAAAAATGGCGAATAAAATCAATAGCTATTGGCAAGTATGGATCGTATTTGACCTGTGACCTATTTTGTTGGATAAACGTGAAAACTAAGCATACAAGATAAGGCAAACTATTCCTTATTTCAATCCCCTAAGGTAGGGAAAAACCCAAATTGGCACCACATATTACAACTGAATTAAAGCAATTTTTAACTTTGACCCGATGCACAAACAAATATTTCACTTTTTCACTATTTTTTACAAGTTTTTACCCCATAACTCCGGAACTATAAGCCATACAGGGTGTAAAACTATACCTTTTGGAATCCGTGTGACAGACAAAACATTATGGTGTGCTTTTTAACACATTCAGAAAATTGTTAAATTTTTGACCTCTGTAAAACCTTGAAACCCAAGCGGGCCCATTAAGGGGGGGGTTGGGAAGTGCTTCCATCCAATTTTATGGATTATCAATGCTAAAGTACTTGTGTTCAAAATTCACAATTTTATCCGGAAGCGCACACTCTTACAACTACAGTCCTGCTACAGACTCCTTTGAAAAAATTAGGACACAATGTATGCCATTTTTGATAAATTTATATATTTTAAAGGAAACGTTAAATTAAAGCTGTGTTTTTAATGTCAATGTTTAAGTAACGCGATTGCTTTCATACAGCCAAAAATAACTTGACTACCCCCGATCATCTTTCAATGGTGTGAAAGACTAAACCAGGCTTGTGGCAAAACGTAGCGTAAATACTAACATATGGCGGCTTCGTTAAATCGTCTGCTGCTCGAAAGTTAAGCAGAAACTGCTTTACGCAGGAATACTCCAATGGACCATGAAAACGCTTCTGGTACGTGTAATTTAGTGATATTTCCTTATATATGTGGCCTATAGATTCATACCATAAATCCCTTTAACTGCTACGTATTTGTACAACACAAATTGTCTTTCAGATAAACGAGTATTCAAAACTAAGGTCATCGAAGATTTGATTGACCCGAATCCGTGGTTACATTACATGTCAATACTTCACTTACAAAGAGTTAGCTACTATTGAAACAAATGCCATCTGACTTCCCCATATTGACATAAATTGAAAGAGGACAAAAGAATTGCATGATATTATGTTAATAATAGTGCCACAAAACACCCCAGTACAATTAACACCTATTGACATATTATGTTACTGGTTACAAAGGATTGAACTTACAACAATACACTGTCCTTCAAACTAACGTACAAGTTGGTATTGGTCATGTTTTTGTGTATTGCCTGCCAATGAAGATGACTTTGATTGGTACTTCTTAGAAAACTGTTAGCCTAACCTTATGAAGTACCTCCTGGAGAATTTCTGACCAAATCGCAGATGACAATCATCATATTTTTGTGTTTTGTTAAAAAACAACAAATATCCTATTGATTTCGTGTACAAAACTTATAGTCCACGTGCAACTATACAGAATAGGGCACTCGATTCAGTTGACTCTTAACGCAATGTTAGTTTCACGCTTTGTTCCGTTGTCGTCTTTTGAGCCCGGACTATGGTTGCGGGCGGACCATATCTCCTTTTTCGCCGGTCACCGACAGGGGCGTACAGTCACAAGGCTCGAGGTTCCATGAGTTTCTTTGCCATGTTTGCCGTTACATCTGTCCAGGCTCGTTGGAAACCAAAGAGAGTCAGCTGCACCAGCCGCGAATGAGAGTCGAAGTCCAGTATGGGGATTTGGAAAACGGTGAATCATGTGCAAACACAAACTCACATATTGGGCTTACAAAATCAACGAACAACGACACAATATTTATTCAAGTCTTTTTACATCTCAATTTATTAGTGTTCCATTTTTTCCTTCGTTTTTTACATTATATTGATCATGTTTCCAGCATGAGACAAAAGAACATTTTCAAGGACGAAATGAATGGCATGTAAGATATATGAAACTTTGTCTCAGAATATAGCGCGCATTGCTTTTGACTAAGTTTAACATTTGAAAGCTTTTCTTTGTTCAGGTTTTTTCGAGTTTGCCACTAGATTAACAATAAGGGAAACCAACGCTTTTGTATAGCCATTTTCAACTAAAATACATTTCGCTTTTCAATTTTCTTCTGAGTCAAACCCTTTTAGGAGTATAATCTGGACTAATTTTACCGTGTTCTCTTTTTATGAAGATGTACACTGTATGCATTTATAGGAATACCAAACACAGTGTTTCTGACAATATTTGAATCCTATCTATTTTGGTCAAAAACAAGAAGTAAAATAATTTATTTCTTCCGAGACTCAGATTGTAAGTGTTGAAAAAATTCCACATTTATAGGGGTTGGTACATTTTGTTACCCCACTTTGCCTGACCCGACTCAGAATTCAGCAGCCTTTACCGAATAAAGTACAGTGTCACATGCACTTTATTCCGTAAATGCTGCTGAATTCTGAGTCGGGTCAGGCAAAGTGGGGTCACAAAATGTACCAACCCTATCTATAGGGCCTTTCACGGCCTATCTATAATGTCCTTTCACGGAAGGTAAACCACGTTAGATAAGTAGTTTGTCCCCCACATCATCCAAGCACGAGATGAAGATAGTACATGCACCTGGTTCACCTGAACATTTCAGCTATCTCTACAGGTGATTCTTTTGTATTCTCTGCATGCTTGGGTTGTTCTGGAAGACAAGTTAACCTATTGACCTTCTGTTCACCCTATAGCATACTTAGTTGCATAGTATATAACTTTCATAATGCCCTTTAATTTAGCATTTATTGCTTCTGTTCCTGTGTTTAATTTGCTTTAAAAGCAGACACTGACGATTCATCGTGTGTATGGTTAACATTTGTTATTACATGAAATGCTTGCTTAATACATTTTATTGATATTGACTGGGACATTTCCAAATTATCGAGTAAAATTTGAAGCTTCATTTTTGGTTTGGATAAGGGCAAAATTTCTTAGGATATTTTGCTCGAACACAATTGGTTGACGATATCATTCGCCGTCGCTTGTACATTATATTCTAATTGACCTTGTCAATTAAAGCACGAACTATTTGAACACGTATCTGCTCTAAACCCATCTACTTATATGAAGTCGAAAATAGCGGTGTTTTTTTTAAATGTGTGTATGTGTGTGTGTTTGTGTTAGCGAGAGCGCGAGTGTGTGTGTTTGTGTGTGCGCGCGCGGCGCGAGCATGATTATTTGCGAAGGTGTTTGTTGGAGTGGTAGTAGCCGAGAAAACGATCATTTTAATAGCGAATTAAAGAGAATATTTTCCTAAATCTCAAGCACACAGACTTATAATGCATGGCATGTGGCACAACATTGATGCTTCATTTGCATCGTCGATTTCGTGGAATTAGTTATGCAAAATTATTTCACAAATACCTTTTGGTAACTAAATGATGCTTTTGGGTAACAGGACATGTTTGTACACGGAAAGGCTAATAGGCTGAACAAGTTCCACATTTTTGAGTTGCAATTAAAGCAATATTAGCACATTTTTTGAAGAGCGCCCCCAATTTTCAAAATTTGATATTTTTACACAGCTATGTTGGCAATTGTCTCGAAAACTACACCTGCGAACGAGAATGCTCAAAAATGCGTATTTATCATAAAATGAGCGATTTTTGTAATTAGAATTGGGATCCTAGATTGTACTTAACGGCAGAGCTGAAAATGTTAAGTTTATGTCCGTCCATGATGAAATAGTGCCACCTCAAGAAAATGACATCTAACTTGACTTGCCTCAACCACTAAAACAACTAATAGATGAGCGTAGATGGCCCTATTTCCCGGCTATTTCATATTGGAAGGGCGTTTCCAGCAGCCGTTGAATTATTATCGGGATCCCGATATTAATTATTCTAGTTGCAAAATTCCTTCGTTTGCGACACATAGACAATGTAGAGCTTTTTTTGAAAAATTGTGCTAATATTGCTTTAAATGAAAAGATGACAATGATCGTCCTCTTCTTTTCGATTATGCAAAGCATCTTTCGTTCTCGGTGTCTGTTGACTAGCTAAAGATCTACACATTTCAGTTGAAACCAGTATAGAAAATATATTTTGAAGATGACAATACGCTGCTCTCAAAAATTATTTTCTTCTTTTTCCACCATCTGCAAAGAGTCTTTCATTCTCGTTGATTTGTTCCAATCTTTCTTGCTGACTTTGTTGATTTTGTAAATCTTGAATGAGTAAGTATAGCGGCATTAAGGACGAGATTCTAGCTGCACCGGTGTCCCCACCACCACTGCCTCTCTTTGTCGGTAATCTGTTGAATGCATATACGCAAGAAAAAAATTATCAGATAAGACAAACCCTAGTAAAGACATTTGAATTGTACTCGGAATGTACTTGAAATGTACTCAAAGTGTACTTCTTCAGAAAAAAGTACATTTCTAGTATAACTGTGATGTACTCAAAATGTACTTGTTATATAATTGACAGCAAAAATGTACTCTAAATGTACTAGAAATGTACTCTTTTAAGGTAGCAAATACCCAATTATATATCCCTAACGTCCCTAGAGGAGAATATCTGACGCCCGGGGGTACACTCCCTAAAAATAGGTGACGGGAATGCGCGGCACTATTGGCCCCCTTTTTTAAGCCTGCTGTCAATGAAAGACTCCCTTTTTAAACCTGCTGTCAATGAAAGACCCCCCTTTTTAACCTGTCAGTGAAAGAATCCCCTTTTTTCTTTACTCTCAGTTGATGCCTCCCATTTTTAATCAAATGTCACTGAATGGCCCCCTTATTTCTATTTCATGCTCTCACAGAAAGCCCCTTTTGATGTTATAACAATATAAACTGGGTTTGAATGGTTAGAATTTGCCCGAGAATGACCCCTTTTTTCACAAATGTGAGAGGCTCAGTGATTGAACCCCAGTTTTGCATCCTCCTCACCAAATGACCCCTCTTTCCCCCTTAAAGTTCCTCAGCGAATGCCCCCTACTTTGAAAGTCCAATCCGCACATCCCCGTCACTTTTATATATGAGTGCCCCTCGGGATCTGACGATCACCGCAAAAAGAGACGTAGCGTTATTTTTCTTTGTTTATTAGATTTTTTTATTAGATTTTTTATTAGATCTAGGGACAATTTCCCCCTTAAACAAGGCAGGGGTCCGCTCCGTGATTTTTGAGAAGTGCAATTAATTATATTGATTAATAATTGCCATTCGGATTTGTATAAAGAATGACACAGCTTTTAATCATTAAACCCGTTTATTATCACTTACTAAATTGCTCAGTTCAATTCGCTTGTGATTTTACCGCATTTTAATGAATATAATTTTTCCCAAACAGATTCTAAAATTGGCCAGTAACCTATTAGTCAATTCCTGGACATTCACAAAAATAACTTAGATCAAAGAAAGGTTGTTATCTTGGTTTGATTAATATCCTGATGAACGTCACGTCCGAATACAATACTTCCGCATATTTTACGGGATTGTAAAATCTTGAATTCTAAATTTCGTATTTAAAAAATACGTGTAGATGAGTGTGGGCTATCATATTTATTACAGTTCTGTGGGCTGGTTAAAATTAAAATAGATTATTTTTGATCGGGAATTCCAGATTGGATGTTGGTTTTTTTGATTTGATCTTGTTAACCTTAGCGTTCAAATGGGAATTTATTTTTGCCACACAGAATTGTTGTTCGCGCGATGCTAGATCATAAGTCTGAAGTGTCTTTGTTTTCAAAAATTTATACAGCTTTGTAAATGAAGAATTGAAATCATGCACCGATACTTAATATAAAGTAAATACAGGAAAGGCAAACAAACAAATATTTAATTTAAAAATAGGACAGAACAGGTCTTAAAGTTGGTGATATCCAAGAAAACACAAAAGAGAAAAAAAAATGAAACAAAACTTGATTGCCACATTTTGTTAGAAACACATTGAAAACATGCAGGTATTTTAATGGTGTGCAAACGTTAAATAAAAATAACAAAGTTACTTTTACATAACATCTTGTTACTGCAATAGTAACTAAAGACCTCCAAAAAGTAACGCAGCATATCTAAATACCCCCATAGGTTGCAATCCATTGGTCTATGCACAAAACATAAAATGATATCAATAGTCTGTTTTGTTCTGCAAATTTTGACACCTTTCTTGCTCCATTGTGATCAATATCGCCAAAACAATGTTCATTTTACGAAAATGTATCACATTTTCAAAGTTGCAACTGAAGACATTATTACAAGGTTACAATACACAACCATGCATTAAGTGACACACACACTTCATGGGAAGAATGCGGTCTTTCACTGAATGGCAAACAATATGGCTATACCTTTTATTGCAACTTTAAAAAGGGAGAGATATTCTTATAATGGGCAATATTGATCGCCGCAATGAGGCAAGA
Organism: Ophioderma brevispina; assembly: GCA_023653785.1. Lineage (NCBI taxonomy): Eukaryota > Metazoa > Echinodermata > Ophiuroidea > Amphilepidida > Ophiodermatidae > Ophioderma > Ophioderma brevispina. The sequence continues at coordinate 5,444 of JAMKCH010007551.1, read as the reverse complement.
AGGGTATCAAAATTTACGGAAGAAAACGAACTATTGATATAATTTTATGTTTTCGTGCAAAAACCAATGGTTTGTAACCTATGGGGTATTTAGACATGCTGCGTTACTTTTTGGGGGGTCTTTATTACAGGTGCACCAAGAGATTTCACATGCCAGATGTTCCTTAAAGGGACACAATGGCATGAAAACATATTTGGACATAATGAAATGTATCTTTACTGAAAACACTTCAACAAATTTGAAAACAATTTGGTTGTTTAAATTTTGTTAAAAAGGGAAAAGTAACTAATATTAATTTCCTTGTAAGTTTTACTTCTCAGCCAAGGATGCTGACATTACTGCCAGCATTTAGCAAACTTGAAAAACATGCATCCATCAGCTCACAGATCATTGCTAATTCCAGCTAATCCACCTTTCACTTGCCAGCTCAGTATCTTACTACAAGCCTGAAGTACAATGTCTGAATTCCAGTCTGAATGCTTTTGAATTGTGTCACAAAACGTGCTAGGTATATCACTGTAAATTCTGGCAGGGATGTCAACACCTTGATTTTCCGTGGCAGTAATTGCCATGAACTTCCACAAACTCTTGCTGTTTTTACTGTTTTTACAGAATGTATACATCCAAATTGTATACATCCAAATTTGTGGAAGTGATTTCAATAAGGGTCAATTTAATTATGTCTTATGTCTTAATATTTTTACGCCATTATGTCCCTTTAAAATGATGATTACACAGATGCAATGCTTATATTCAAACATATTCTTATCTGAAAGAGTTCAGCTTAAAAATAATGTTTGATTTACTACACAAATTGTATAATTTGTAATCTTGTATTTGCTCAAATACAAACTTTCAGCGTATGCTGTATAATGAAACAGAAGCAATTTAATATATTTCTGTAGAGAAATCAAATAAAATTCTACTTAGTGTATAATTTATATGAATTTAATGTGTATGATCCAATAAATGGAAAGCAAAAAATCTCTCAATGTGTCTTTAAACTTGTTTATTACTATGAGCTTGTTTCTCCAAAGTGTATTCTGTAGCGAGCGCAAATTCAGTGTGAAGCAAATATTGGATACTTAGAAATCTCTCGTTGTGTCTTTAAACTTGTTTATTACTATGAACTTGTTTCTCAAAAATGTATTCTGTAGCGAGCGCAAATTCAATCCCAAGCAAACATTGGTTTTAAAGAGCTGTTTCAAATTTTAAGACAAATGGATACTTACTTATTACTATGAGCTTGTTTCTCCAAAATGTATTCTGTAGCGAGCGCAAATTCAATACCAAGCAAACATTGGTTTTAAAACGCTGTATCAAATTTAATGACAAAATAACATCAGAATAAGACTTATCATCACTACATACCCATTCTTAAAATGTGGTATTTAAATCAATACTAACCCAATATGTGACAGTATCGATGGCTCCGGTTTCATCATGAAATTCAGGAAGCTTCGATGATCCAAAGGCTTGAATCTGTCATTCATCAGTCTAGCGGTGTACTCCTTTCGAACGGTTTCCATGTTCTGACTGTCTCCTGTTATCAAGTAGTATGAAATTACAAGACACTATGAGTTAACAATTATCCCCTCATCCATTAAGGATTACAGTTCAGTCGGTCATCTTGGACAGTTATCACAATGAAACGAAAATAATAATAATAACCAGTTTTGATATATGCGCTTAATCCCAACATTTTATTACGCCGCCTCAAGAATCGTCACAATCATTTCGCTTAACTTAGGTGGCTGACGAAAAGAGAATGCCTTAACATGAGACACAAGCCTATCAGCAGTTAGATTGACTATCCCCATAGCAGCTACCAGATTCGCTGGGTGGACGAGGCAATTGAGAATAAGTGTCTTGCCCAGGGTCACAAACCACGTTGAACAATAGCTGTACGGGCTCGACGAAAACGAGGACGAAAAACGGGGATGGAAAAGGGGACGAAAAATACATACCGCTGATGATTCCTCCATCATCGGTATGTTGTTTTTCGTCCCCGTTTCTGTCCCCGTTTTCTAGATACCCAAGGGGTAATCTAGAAAAACGGGGATGGGAAACGGGGAATAAAAAACAACAACACACGACATGACCGATGAAGGATCTTTCCTCCGGTAGCTTTTTTTTTTTTAATTTTTGTTTTTTGTCCCCGTTTACTTAGATACCCCGGGGTTAACATGGTATTAGGAAAAGGGGACGAAAAGGGGCCTCCGGGCATTTAATTCATTTATCGCATTCAAGAACATTTAGCCACACTTTAGTCATAGTATCTTCTAGTTCAAGCATCAATTGGATTACATTTCATTCTTTTTCCGGAGTAATAATACTTCTGTCACGGCGGGGAAGGCCTGAGTTATTTGGCCATTCTGGGTAACAACACGTCCGGCAATGCGGTAGGTATGTAAGGTAGTTGTTGACTGAGGGGAGAATGGCGGTAATACGACATCAAAAATTACCCGAAAACATAAACAACAACAGAAAAAGGAGAAGAAGGGAAGGACAACAGAAAAAGGTTTGAATTGAGTAAGTAAGCACTGTATTACATATTATTAAAGTATTGGCTGGGAGAACTATTACCCAGTTATCATTTTATGGGATTAAACCTAAATCTCAATTTATATGGTTTAACAAACGATACCACCTACTTAAAGACGGGGGTAAGCCCACAAGAAGGACGGCAATACGGAAATATTCTAAACTCTATTAACTACCCAGTAAAAACAATATAGATGATTCTATGGTGTTAAAGGCTCATGCATCGGTATGTTTTCTGGGATCCATATCGGTATGTGCGTTTTCTCGTCCCCGTTTTCTGTCCAGTTTTCTAGATACCCCCGGGTAATCGGAGAAACGGTGACGAAACAACACACCAACGATCATGACCGATGATAGTGATCTTTCTCGGTATTGGAGTTTTTCGTCCCGTTTTCTGCTCCGTTTCTAGATACCCCCGGGGGTAATATTAGAAAAACGGGGACGAAAACTGGGACGAAAATAATCGGGGGCCGACAATTCGATTTTTCATTATTCGATTCAAGAACTTGTAGCACCTTATGATAGATATTGATAAATGGCATTGATTATACGCTTAGCAAAAAATGATCCACGCGCGGAAATGGCAGTCTTATAGTACAACGTAAGCTAACAATCTAGGCACATAATTAGGCTACAATTTAGGTTACAACTTAATCTTACAATACATGAGTGAAAATTATTTTGCTGCTGTCACAGAACTATTTAGGAATAAGGGATGTCTTAAATTTAGATTTGACCATATTGGCAGATTGTGATATAACGGAGTGATAAAGGTAATTTGTTCTAAAGAGCTGGCACAGAATTGCAGAAGTCTTTGTCACCATATGATGTATACGTTCATATTGCGAATAAGGAGATTTTGTCTGCATGAGATCGAAAGGAAAACCAGGAACCAGGAACATGTTACCATTTTGAATAACATGAGATCTTGACGTTTGTATATAAGTTGGAGTTGTTTGCTGTCTACTTTTATATGCAAGTTGAGTAATTTCATTCCCTTGCTAAAGGATGTCGTTAACGAAACTGGTAGACAGTGTAAGTTCTTAGGAGAGAGAGGTATGATCCATACGGTTTCGCCTGAAAATGAGCCTGGACGCTTTATTTTGTTTGCCACCGCCGTCTGTAGTTTATGGGCTGTCTTTGAGCTGTAATTCCAATCAACCTAAGATTGCAATAATCTATACGGGATACAACAGTGAGCGTACAGCATGATTACACGTTTCTTCATCAATAACAATCGATGCGTGCCAATATTTCTTAATGATAATTCAAAGAGTGAAACAGCAAAACAATGAGTTGACAAGTCCCCACTAGTGAATCAAAGAAACACTCCGAGATTACGAACAGACAAGATGGTATTGATTCTTGGAGCCCCATACATTGAGATTGGTGCAATTTATGAAGTCGAGGTGTGCTTGGATCTACGACAAAAATTAGTTTTATCTTCATTCATTTAAGTTTATTTACATTCATCCAGTTCTTAATTTCAGCATGCAAGACCCAATTTGAAAAGAGCTGTTACACTATCTCCGGGTATGCTGAGTGATTAAAATCTGTGTTATATTTGGGTGTCATCGGCATAAATGTGATATTTCAGGTTCTATTCTGTATAGATCTACCAAGTGGGTATGGTGTAGAAGCTGAACAGTACCAGGACCTACCACGGATCCACTGGTGGTAGGCCAAAGTCCAATGTTTGTGTCTTAGATAGGTCGCCACCAATGCAAACTCGGCTGTTACGTCCTCGCCGGTGAGAGTAGTCCAGATCTGACGGCCGCCCATTTATTCAGAAGGATTTTGCCCGCCCCCCCCAAGCCTTCATCCACACTTAGTCTATTCATCTTACGTTTTCAAGCACACTTGGATTACATTTCATTCTTTTTCGGAGTAAAATGAACTCTGCACGGGGGGGCGGGGGGGGGGGGGGGGGGCGGGGGAGGCCGGATTTATTTGGCATCTCTGTGCACACACGTCCGGCAATACGGTAGAGTTATGTAGGGTAGGTGTTGAGGGAATGGCGTATATCGACATCGAAGGACATTCACACCAAAACTATCAACAAAAAACATCAAAGGGGATACGGGAAGGACAACAGAAAAAAGGTAATGCAATTAAGTAAGAGCATATATCATATTACATTCAGTAATTGCTGTGAGAACTATTCCCGCATTTCAACATTTTATGGCGATAAAACCTATCCTCAAATTTTACAATTGTTTAACAAAGAGACCACCCCTTTAAATGGGCGGGTGTATCCCACAAGAAGGACGCAAATACGGAAAATTAGCACTCTATATAAATACCCCATTAACATGTAGAAGATTCATGGTGTTAAAGGCTCAAGATAACGGTATTTTTTTGATCCATCATCGGTATGTCGTTTTTCGTCCCCGTTTTCTTTCCCCGTTTTCTAGATACGCCCGGGGTATCTAGAAAACTGGATGGAAACGGGGACGAAAAACAACACACGACATGACCGATGAAGGATCTTTCATCGGTATTTCGTTTTTTCGTCCCCGTTTTCTGTCCCCGTTTTCTAGATACCACAAACCCCCGGGGTAATCTAGAAAACGGGGACGAAAAACGGGCCCGACCATTTTATTCATTTATCGCATTCAAGAACATTTAGTCTCGCACTTCGTCATATTCATCTTAGTTCAAGCATCAATTGGATTATACATTTCATTCTTTTTCAGAGGAAAATAACTTTTGCAGCGAGTGGGGTGGGGGGGTTGAGGGGGCGGGGGGTTTCCGATTTATTTGGCATGTCATCCCTGTCGAACAACACGTACGGCAACATGTTGAGTTGAGATGTTGAATATTAGCGGCGTCTATCGGCTGCTTAAGACCATTCACCCGCTGTCCTGTGGACAGACCGGGAAGAACTTGTCCAGACAAGG
>JAMKCH010007550.1:0-84035 GCA_023653785.1 Ophioderma brevispina | reverse complement strand
TGTGGTTAACTGTAGTTGGAAAACCACAAACCATAACTAGGTCTGGATGGCTCCACGCACAGCCTCCAACCTATCTTGTCTAACTAATGAAATACTTGAAATTTTAAATATGACGTTACAAAGCACAGTACAAATTGCAATCACCCGCTTAATTAAACCTTGATCATTGCTATATTTATCTCGGTTTGAATTACTTAGATCATGTTTATCCTCACAATTGATATTATACAACACTACGAACTTGAAAAGGCAACTAATATTCACTACGTTTTGGTAATCCGCTAATGTAAGAAGTCAAGATTTCACAAGGGAACTCGGGGAAATCCCTGAATTCAACAACTCTTGTATCGTATACTTTCCGCTCTGAGAGTTTGTATATTTTGTGACTCTAGCCACTTGTTATCACAATTTACGTAGAACGCAAGTAACTTAATAATATATGGTTAGATGGTGAGAACTTGCACTATGATATTGTAGATGTTCATGGAATTTTGGAGCCAAGTGGATCGAGTTTCAGCAAAGTCATCATTCATCAGTGGTATAATAATTTGGAAAGGTGGCACATATTTAAGGGGTGGCAAAATTGGCACTTTGTCCCAAGGCAAAGTACAGCATTGTCTACACGTTCATGTGTGTGGGATGTGCATGCGTACACTGGCCACCATAATAAGCCATTGTGTAGCACTATCCCTTGTGTCAATTCTCCGAATCAGTCCACCTATGCCATTAAAATAGAGAGCTCTTCTTCTTCTTATCGTGTAAAAACACAGTGATTCTCAAATATGATCCAGCCAGAGACGGGTACAACGTCTGGCTGTTTCACTGAATTCCGCAAGGTCCTTGTTTGTGCATTGTTGCTCCAGCAGTGGGCAGACCAAGAGATGTTCTATAGTCTGTGGTGCTGTTCCACAACCACAGCTATTGTCTTGATCTGCTTCCAGGTAGCCCCACTTCTGCAAGGAAACTTTAGATCGGCCAGAGATAAATCAACAGGTTTTTGCCCATGTTGATCGCCTTCCAGAAATGCAAATCATTCTCAATATAGCCCTATAAAACGTGAGCGTTTATTTTTCGCTCGATGTACACTAGTAATCATGATAACAAAACAAATTCACTTTCATGAAGCGTTCAATACTCAGCTGAGAGATTCGAAATATTTAGTTTTTGCAGTATTGCGATATCTAAGCTTAGTATTGGTTTTCAATGGTAGGTGATTGTACGTGTCATTCCAGAAGACCGTGGTTAATTTGTTATTTGGATTCCAGGATTTGGGGTTCATTTTGGGCTTTGAGACTTACATTCAAAATCAATTTTGACGAACTAGGTATTTATATTAATTTGTTACAGTGTAACACCATCCTCAGACATCTCAGGAGCTACTACACTCACATACTGTTTGGTAATCGCTGTTTATATCACTTGGTTTAAAGCGTAACTAAAGATCAGTTAGTAAACCCAGTGGGTGCAAGATAAAACGTTGTGGTTTAATAGTTATATTGGCTGGTTTATAAAGGTTACAAAACTTACGGACGTTAATACATCTTGTTTATGGTGTCTAAATGTTCACGAAACAAACGCCCATTCATGAAAATATTGCCCGCGAATATGAAGTGAAAGAAGGTATTCATACATCAAAATAACATTTTAAAAACGAAAGCAATTATTTCTAACCTTTACCTTTTCTAGGTCCAGACACTATGGCATTACTAATATAACCAGGTGAGACTTGATGGCGCACAACACTATTCCACGTCATATAGCTTCCCAATTAGCGTGGTCTATAGCATGTGTTGTGCCGAAACACCCGGGTGCCGAAATACCCGGGTGCCGAAGTTCCCTTCTCTCAGAACTGCCGAAGAACCCGGGCATTCGGCAGAGGAGAAGGGAAGTGGAAAATAACGTGCTGTTGATGTGTAGAGCACGTGTTTACGCATTTTTCCTGATTTTATGGACAATTCTACAATGAAACTCATTAAAAATCAGGCTTTTGGCATTTAGGAACAATCATGTATGTAATAGTAGACGTAGATACGATCTTGTAACGCCTGAAGCACCCACATAGGTCCCATGAAGAAGAATTCCCGCGTTCTTTTACCAAGGTAGCCGAATTCGGAAACAATGTATACGTTATATGCATTGATATACATATGGATCCCATTGTAAAGGTCCCCTTTATTGATTAGGAGGGCTATTAGGCCGGTTGCATCACGGGTTAGGTTTAGGGTTGGGGTTATAGGGCCTATAGGACCTAGGGTTAAGATTAGGGTTAGGAATTAGGTTAGGGTTTGGTTATTAGGGTCCGCTGAGTACAAACATTGGTATTAGACGTATGTGATTTTCTACTTGACAAATAGGGGGTTATGTGATTTTATTTTTTTTTCTGATGGAGGGGGGGGGGTATGTTAAATTTATTATTCAGTAAACCAAGCACCTATCTGCATATCAGCAGTAAATCATATGCCATGTACCTAACTGTGTGTGTGGGATGAGTGAAGGAGTTCTATGCAATAGGGCCTATGTAACTTTACAATTAACTTTTCATACACATCTTTCAATTTCTCCGGTCCCCTCCCTTGTAAATAATGAACGGGCCCTAAAATTATTAGTTTAAAGCTAATCTTAGCCTGTCGTACGAGCTGAGTCCACTGAACACCTATTTCGTGTCATCCTGTGTCCGTACAGCCAATTGACAAAAGAATTTTACACCCAACAACCGCACGCTGTAATAAGGATCTCTCTGTGCAGAATTTAATGTGCCGAACTACTGGGATAACCCAATGTTTCGGCAGGTAACCCTGCCGTTCGGCAGGGTAATGACGTAGCCCGCATTTTCGGCATGAGTAATTGCCGAAACACCGGGCGTTTCGGCAGATACCCCTGTCGTACGGCAAAGTCATCTGCCGAAAGACCGGGCATTTCGGCATAGCCCGGTATTTCGGCGCAGCACATGTTCGTAGTTGCATTATGGGCAGAGGAGAATAACACGCGAATGATACGACAAGCTGTGTCTACACAGCTCGTGGGAAGACACAGACAATTTGTTGCTTGGATTACGATTGTTCATGCATGTGTCAGTGGGTAAGAGGTCGCTTAGTGCTCGCTTATAAAGTCATAGGCGTGCCCTTACACTACATTTTATATTGATATTTGTAACTTTTAAATTTGGTTGTATTATCGGGGCGAACTTCCGACACACATCACCATAAGAAGTGCCACACCATGTCTTTTACGCATTTTGATTTTCATTGCAAAAGCAGTTTTTACCACTTACCACTTACTAAACCCTGCTGCGCCGAAATACAGGGCTATGCCGAAACACCCGGCGTTTCGGCAGATGACCTTGCCGTACGGCAGGGGTATCTGCCGAAACGCCCGGTGTTTCGGCAATTATTCATGCCGAAAATGCGGGCTACGTCATTACCCTGCCGAACGGCAGAGTTACTTGCCGAAACAATGGGTTATCCCAGTAGTTCGGCACAGAGGGATCCTTATTACAGCGTGCGGTTGTTGGATGTAACTAAGTTCTTATGTCATTTGGCTGTACGGACACAGGATGACACGAAATAGGTGTTCAGTGGACTCAGCTCGTACGACAGGCTAAGACTAGCTTTAAACTAATAATTTTAGGGCCCGTTTATTATTTACAAGGGAGGAGGCCGGAGAAATTGAAAGATGTGTTTGGAAAATTGCATAACCACCATTGTAAAGTTACATTGGCCCTATTGCATAGAACTCCTACACCCATCCCACACACACAATTAGGTACATCATATGATTTAGGCCTACTGCTGATGCAGATAGGTGCTTGGTTTACTGAATAATAAATTTAACATGACCCCCTCCATCAGAAAAAAAAAATAAAATCACATAACCCCCTATTTGTCAAGTAGAAAATCACATAGGTCTAATCCCAATGTTTGTACTCACCGGACCCTAATAACCAAACCCTAACCTAATTCCTAACCCTAATCTTAACCCTAGGTCCTATAGGCCCTATAACCCCAACCCTAAACCTAACCCGTGTTGCAACCGGCCTAATAGCCCTCCTAATCAATAAAGGGGACCTTTACAATGGGATGTATCAATGCATATAACGTATACATTGTTTCCGAATTCGGCTACCTTGATAAACGAACGTGGGAATTCTTCTTCATGGGGTCTATGTGGGTGCTTTTGGCGTTACAAGATCGTATCTACGTCTACTATTACATACAGGATTGTTCCTAAATGCCAAAAGTCTGATTTTTAATGAGTTTCATTGTAGAATTGTCCATAAAATCACGAAAAATGGGTAAACACGTGCTCTACACATCAACAGCACGTTGTTTTCCACTTCCCTTCTCCTCTGCCGAATGCCCGGGTACTTCGGCAGTTCTGAGAGGAGGGAACTTCGGCAGTCGGGTATTTCGGCACCCGGGTGTTTCGGCACAACAACCCACCCCATGCTTTGTTCGTTGCCCGGCGTTGACGTCACATGTCACCTCATTTATAGGGTTTATTACTTGCAACTTTTGAATCCGGGGGTGGGTTCGTTCGGTTCAAGTGGGCATAACTTTAACAATAACTCATCGATTCGCCACAAATAGATGTTAAAATAATCGTAAATAAACACCAATTATATCCCATTAAATATATAATTCGAGTGTATCGTGTGAACGAAACATTTCAGGTGTGGGGAGTTACCTTTTTTGGGGTTGTTTATATTATTATATTGTTATTGATTGAGGCAAAGAAAAATTTGGGTCTATTGCACTTAGACTCATAACACCAAAGAAAAATATATATGATTTGATAACAACCATTTGCGATTCAAACCTAGGTGGGAACTTACGCACAATGTTTTGCCAGTCGTCCGGAAAAACATGTAGTTTAGCTCTACACAGATATGAATACCATCCATGCATACTTAGCGCTCGCTTTGCAAAAAGAGGTAGGGCCCACAAAATAAGCGAGGGCCCACGTAGAAATTGTTAGCAAAAGATGGATTTTTTTGCATGTTCTGGTGATTTTTGCTTCTGACTGCCTCCCTTCAAGAGCTAATACAGGCAGTATAGGCCAAGTGTTCGCAGAAAAACAGAATGAAAACAATAAAACAATGGCAAAATGACATTTATTCCGAAGGCTTGTGCAGACTATGTCATATTGGTGAAGCTATAGAATCATGACTAAAAGTCATCTCTCAAGTACAATGACTTCTACTTTATACTTGTTGGTGGAAAGTCTCCGTTAAAAAGCTTTAAATTACACCAGTGAAGAATATTATTGTTTGGGTACCCCGAATTCGGGCACCGTTGCCTTTTCTGACCGTTTATATACGCGAATCCGACTGCAGAAATCCTTAATTTATCGGGTAATTATTCCATGGGGTTAGCATACTGTTAGAATTAAAGCGTTGATTACTTTACGGTCGAACGCCCGGCAAACTGTTCTCATTCTGCGTGTTTCTACTGGGATAGGGGACATCACCGCTATTATGTGAGCGTATTGGAATACCTGTTTCCGTCCCACCGTCATCGGCATGTTTTCTACTGATAGCGAAATGCCGGCTAATCGGCCGTGTGCGGCATTTTGTGTCCGTCACCGGTATTTTGTCAGGTCATTTCGTGACCTTCAGTATGCTATCATATCCTGTGTCCAAGTGACATCTTGGACCGGATCTGCCATGACGAGATTCCTTACAACCATGTACAAGTTTCACTTCCAGGAGTATTTTAGTAACAAAATGCTGACTTTTAAAATTCGTGTGTAGGAACTCCGCGCGAAACTGTATGAAGGTCATTTGATTACTACTGTCCGGTTGGATCAACAAGCTTGACCTTCCTCTCGTCTCAATTTTCCGGTCTACACGGCAAATCTGTGCGCGGCATGTTTCTACTGCAGTCGTGACCCGGTAATTTTCATGATGTCTCCCCTCAGAAGGTGGATGACGCTTACGGAAAATAAGGTAAAGAGTTGACGGAAACTTCGTGACCCGGTAGTTTTCTACTGGAGGCGCTTACCGCTCATGAGTGGCATTTTCGGTATTTACTGAAAAGCACTGCTCAGTAGAAACACGCAGATTGTTTTCAATTGACGTACTTAGGCATTTTTTTTTTTTCAATGTGGAATACGAGACTAAACATTAATTAGTGAAGAACATTAGAAGTGGTTGTAAAGTTAAAAAGGATACGCAAATGCTTTATGATCTTTAATTAGTGTCAAAGCGAAGTTTTATTTTTTTTCGAATCAATGTTCTATTGTGGGCGGAATGTATAATTTGATACAATAGTTCATTTTTTTCTCTTTTAATAGTATTTTCAGTTCCTTCGTCGTCTATTCACTTCATCAACCACAGTCATATACTTCCATGATTTAACCGATATTCTTCTTACTTAAGATGTGTCATCCTTTAAACAAATTATAAAATTTCTGGCTGAACACATACATTAAAACACTTCGAATCTGTCAATTTTCAATAGTGGCGTTTTGTAAACAGGGTATGACTCTGCAACAGTCGCTAACGGTACGATAAGGTGAACCTTAACCCATTCACCGTAATTTGAACGGTAGCCCTAATATAACCATTAACCTGAACCCACGGTCCCTGGAAGCACCAACCCCAGCCTAAAGGCATGCTAAACCTTATCCCTAAAACCTTTACCCTCACCAGAGTCCGTTTATGGCAAGCTAAAAAAGAGGATAACGTATTGTCAGAACGCGTTGCTTTGGGAACGCAGCGCGTGCTAGCCAGCAAAACAGAAAAGTTAAAAAAAGGCAACGCGTTGCTTCTGACGGTACTTAAGCAATGCGTTGCTAATAAAAGGCAACACGTTGTTAGAGAACCATATAAGGCAGGTGAACAAGAGCAAACGCGTTGCTAATTGCTACAACCACTCAAAAAAGAGGTAAAAAGCAAACACGTTGCTTAGCCAACCAATCAAGGAAAAAAGAAAGGAAGACAACGCGGTTGCTACGCTGCCAATCGGACAGAGAAAAAGCAACGCGTGCGAATGAAAGTAACGTGTTGGTTTTATTAGTAACACGCGTTAATGAAAGCAACGCATTGCTCTTTTGGGACTTTCTGATTGTCTGGCGAAGAATGCCGTGGCATTCCGAAAGACAACTGCGTCGTTGTGGCAATACATTATGACCTTTTTAGCTTGCCATAACCGTTTACCGACTGGCATATACATTAAAAGTTACACACCACTTATCGACTTCATCCACGGAGTGTATGGAAAGAGTTCGATCAGGTACGGCGTCGGTGGAGCGCAGAGTGTCCACGGACTGGGCTCACAGTATGCAAAGAGGCGTACAAAGTCAGTGCTCTAAATACAATCTCTTCTTTCTAAAGCCAAGACATGATTATAATAACAACCAGATACTACATGTGAACAACGGGACCTTTTCCGTGTAGTCAGTAATTTAACTTCTCCCAGAGTGGAACAACCGCTCATGCCCATGAATGTCCATAAGATCTTGCTGACAGTTGTGCAGAATTTTCTACAAGAAGATCAAGATGCTGCGTAACAGTCTACATGATATTACTACTGCCTCTATGTCCGTGGAACTAACAGAGTCATGCCAAAGCACCTTCAGCTACTTTTCTACAGTGTATGAAGAGGAGGTCTTGAATCCATCAAAATCAGCATCGATCAAGTCCTTCACCTTAGACCCTTTAGCAGCTGGTCTCTTAAAACTAGGTTTAGATTATCTGTTACCAGTCATAACAAAGGAATTGCCAACTCTTCCTTGTCTTCGGGCGTATTTCCCCAAGCTCTCAAGCATGCTTCTGTCACCCCGCTACTGAAGATATGGTTGGACACAACATCTCTCAATAGCGCCCTATATCTAATCTGCCATTCTCGGAAAGGTGATTGAAAGAGAGCAGTGATCAGTTGCGGACTTACCTCATCGATAATGATCTCCATGCTCCGAAGCAGTCGGCATACCGGCAATACACTGTACTGAGACTGCTCTGTTACGGGTTCAGAATGACATATTGACTGCTCTTGACAAACCAAAAAACGGCTGTACAGTTACTGGACTTCAGCGCCGACTCCGGACACAATAGACCACAAACAGCTCCTAGCCCGTCTAACGAAAACGGTATGGGATTAACTGGCAAAGCATTAAGTTGGTTCTCGTCTTACCTACATGGCCGAACTCAATCTATATCAGTAAGAGGTGATTCCGCAGATCATGTGGAGGTAGATTGTGGAGTTCCACAGGTTCTGTTACTGGACCGATTGAATTCATCTTGTTCAGTGCCACCCTACAGGATATCATCAATGCCCGGTATTCAATTTGCTGTTTATGCCCTGATGACACCCAGCTCTACCCTGACTCTCTCCACCCTCGGGATCGTGAAGCAGCCATAAAAAAAGATTAAACATGCATTGCAGCATCAATCATGTGTAAATCAACAAGCTGATATAAATGAAAGAAAGGACGAGATGTTGTACTTCGAACCTCCACGAGATCGGCTAGCAACTCTCAGCCATCTATGATCATTGGCACCAATTCTGTTATACATCCGTCAGCTGAAACACGGAACTTGGTGTCATCTTAGACTCATCACTAAGAAGGATCAATCAGTTACAGGCTTATGCAAAGCGGGCTGACTCTCAATAAGGAAAAATTGGCAGTTTCGACAGTACCTTGATGAAAAATCTCCATCAGATTGGTCCAGCCTTTGTTAAATCTAGGCTGGATTCCTGCAATTTCTTGCTTTATGGCCTTCCAGAAAGAGAATTGGCCAAGGTTCAGCGAGTTCAAAATGCGATGCCCTCTGTCCTAAAATGCCGTCGACGAGACCATATAACACCCGCTCTCTACCAACTACATTGCCTTCCAATTTAAAAGAGGGCGTTTTTCCGGATTTACTTCTCACCTATAAGGCCATCCACAGCCAGGTCACCTGCCTATATATCTCTAAGCTCATCCATCTGTATTCACCACCGAGAACTTGAGATCATCTTCTTGCTCCAAGCTGAGTAAATCAGCCAAATCATCAACAAAGTTCTAGTGGTGATAGATCTATTTTGCTAAGCAGCAGCAACTTTGTGGATAAAACTCCCTTACAGTATCCGCATAGCTCATCCACCAACTATTTTCAAGTCACGCCTGAAGACATTCCTATTTAAACAACATTTGGGCTCCTGATACGTATCCTCTTTCTGATGCAGTCCAATCGCTAAATATAATTCTGTGATTTTTACCCTTTCTTTTCTGGTTCTCTACATTCATCCATCGGTTGTCTAGGATAGTTGTTTCATCAGATTAGGTAGGTTAGAGGCATCGGAATCCAGGAAAGATCAAGACTAACCGATGTCGCTGTGGGGTACCTACAAAACAGCTCCTCCCAGCTGGACGCTTAAGGTGGATCCCCATATGTTCTTAGTATGGGAGGAAACTGGGGTGTCTTTCTCTTCTATCTGTTGTCACAATATATATGTGGAATTCACTTAAATTTTAAGTTTTCTAAAAAAAAAAAACAGTAAAAAGTAAAATTTGTTGTTTTAACATTAGAAATTTTTATCTATTTGATTTGTCGTATTGATATTTTTTATATGATCCTTCGAGTGAAGCGCCTAGAGGCCTATGCATTAGGCGCTATATCAAGACTGTATTATTATTTTTAATGATTATTATTAAACGCAAAACGCATCCAGCATGAGATGGATATAGTCAGTACGCCTGGGTGTGGGCAAATTGATGTGAAATTGATGAGGCGCAGAGTGAAGCAAATTACTCAATTACGGAAAGTACTGTCGCATGTCATTACTATGTGAAAAAACATACCAGTTGACCATGTCAATCATGAAAATTTCAATCACTTTTTCTTAATTAACTTGTGCAATTAAGCCATTTGTATTGACAAAAGTTGAGCTTTTCACAGTTGTAGTAAAGTTGCCTGCAAGTGATAAAGAATACCAGTTTTCAAATACGGCCGAGTTTTTGTTTTTTTTTTTTTTTTTTTCTTTTTTTTCTGCTAAAAATATACAGTTAAGCTAACTTTATATGCGTAATGTCTATTTTAGAAGATGGTGATATGTGTTGATATAATGCAACATTAGCAATGAGAGACGCAATGGGCATTTAAAATTGGGTGTTACCTTATAACGCTTTCCTCCAAATTTGAAAATTGGTTAAAATGAGTTTCAATATAGAAAACCGTTGCCATTATATGTTTTTAAAAGAAAGGATGATTTCGACAACAATGGCGTCACATTTTCCCATCCCCTTTTTATGTACCGGTATTATCATTCAATATGGAACAAGATAAATTATAATTGAAATTTGAAATTGACAATCATAAGGTTGGGTTTTGACGGTAAGATGCGATATGTTATATGCTATATCCTAGGCTTTCCCATAGTTGACAGCCGTCCCGAATGGCATGCAACATACGCAACTGGAATAATTATCTAAAATATAGGCACGAAAGCAGCATTTAGATCTGTGAATACCTGACGACAGAATAAAAAAGTTCACATTACCATAAAATATAATAACGAAGAAGGAATGAGAGTAATATATTCAAAATTACTATTTTGTGATGAACTTTACATAAGTTATGTAAAATTAATGATGTGACTAATGATGGTATTTCTTATGACATATGGTGCAAAAATGAGATACTATGTATTGTACCGTTAAATTAGAGATAAGATTGTTTCGCTTTCAGTTCTTTTAAATAAAATCCTCTTTATTATGATAAAACTTGAGTCATCTAGAAAGAGCACAGTGGGTTGGATTGTTTATTCCGCTAACTATATAAGGCATTTTCATATAAATGTAGTTACACACAGATCTCTACGGAGATTGACCAATAGAGGGCGCTATAAAATGACATTTTGGTATATATGCCTAGAGTCCCGCAATTTTATTTCTGCATGCCCCTACTTATATTGCCACTTTTTTGCTGTTTGTGCTTTAGTATTGGAAAACATTTTCTAAAGAGTAGATATGGTTATTGTTTTGATACAAACCCACATAACATAGCTAGAGAGCTGTTTAAACATCAATACCTCTCATTACAAAAGGGTAAAGGTATCATGACATCTGACTTCTCATAGTATATAGGTTTGGTATTTCTTTTCAATTCAGTGGTATATGTTCAAAGCGGGTTGGAGTTGTATCTTTAACCCTTTGGGAACTGGCCAGTTTTGTATGCTTTTGTAACACATAATTCAGTGGCTTTAGAGGTGGCCTTCCAAATGTTTGCAGGTGATCTGGAAAGCCATCTAAAACACCAACAAGGCCTATAGGTTTGTTTCGACTCATTTAAATAGGTTTGTCATGCTAATTCTGAATGTGCCCAGGAAGATGAAGACTTTTTACATTTTGAAGCCGAAATTGACATATAGTAATTTTGATCGCCGTTAGTTCTCAAAAGATTAACTTGAGATTAGGGAGGGCGCACTGATGATTCTGAAAATATTCACTTTGATTTTGGACGGCAATGTGGTCGTATACGAATGCGCGGGTGTGTGTGTTTTCTTTTATTTTTTCCCATTTGCTTGATTTTATTTTCGCTTGTGTAAGTGTGCGTTGTTGCTGTGTGTGTTTGTGCGTGGTTTTACAGAAATTGATCCATATATTTCTTACTATCTTACTGACATAGCAGGTCGGTCGATGCAAAATGTAACAAATTTTTTTTTACAGAAATTGATCCATATATTTCTTACTATCTTACTGACATTGACATAGTAGGTCGGTCGGTAAAAAAAAAAAAAAACTCATTTTAGCTCATTTTAGGTTGTTCGTAGTTCATCCGAGCAAAAAAAAATAAATTCGTTTTACTCGTGGAACTCATCTTTATAGGGCAACTGATATCGTAATTTGGGGTTAAAAACACCTCAAACTTTTTTTGACCCATTTCTATTGGACACGGCCCGATAATCATCTGGTGTGAATTTAGAACCCGTGGGCACTCCCGTATGGAGCCTGGAAGCGTTCAAAATATCCTTTACTGTGTGTTGGTATAGGAAATACATACTTTTAAATAGCTTTTTCTCAAGAAAATTGTTTTGACCAAAAACAATTAATTTCAATTTTGACTTTAAAAATTATATCAGAAGGTACGGTTTAAAAAAAAGAAAAGTAATCCTTTATCTTTGTTATAGTGTTCTGACACCTTTTGTTGTAGGTGGCGTGGAACCTTGAAATTGCCTAAATTTATTAAATTTACAATTTATAATTTCTACAAAACGGTAACGTATGGGCCACTATGATACAAGTATCTGCTCGTAACAAGAAATTACATCATTAGAATCAACTGGAATTATGGAAATAAATTTTCCCGAGGATATCTATTGGATTGTAAACAATAGAAAACGTGTTAAAATCACGAAATGCACCGTTAATAGGGGCTATGCATCTCAACTACATCTATATCATAAAGCATAAATTCCCATTTGAGGCTACGCTGGTTTGTTTTAAAGCGGCACCTGGCACATTTTCACAAAATATAAAATATCTTCAGTTTGCTCGCAATTGATATTTTCGGCCATTGGTAGAATACAGATATATTTTTACACATAAAAATAACATACCCAAAAACAGATAGGGGCTAAATACATCCAGGTAATTTGTATTGTAACTTTTAAGTTTACCGTAACTTTAATCAACAATGTCTATTACATGATATCATAGACTCATACTCATTGCTATTAAAACCACAAAGGTCACAGACTGGTCAAACAGGGTGGATGCCGTGGGATTCAACTCCGTGTGTTTTCTTGTGTTAAACGGCATTTCCGTCATCTGCTGAATTAATGACTCCGGAGTCATTTTATTATAAAATTGTTCTCTTTACCCATTTGATTTGGGCTTTATCATTTCAGGTGAGGTCTAATGTATTTAAAAGCTCTACAACCGTGCAAAAATATATAATTTTGAAAAATCTTGAGGGCGCGCTATTTTTCAAATGGGCCAGTGTCTCTTTAAACAACCCAAAATGTACCGCTTCAAGTACATGCTTTTAAGCTGATTTTTTTTGAAGGATACATTTTAAAATATGCTTGATAATTGTGGAAGAAATTTAACACTCGCCCACACACATATTTTTTTTTTTTGGGGGGGGGGGTGATTTCCAATTTTCTTAAAACATTTTGTTCCGGGCACTAACCATACAACATATCTCGTGTTTGCCTTTCGCAAGCGAAACATTACACCACGAAGTCAATTCGACCACAAGCTCCAGTTCTGATTAAATCTATCTACCAAACACTCAAATCAGCATAGCATCCATGTTAAAGGCTCTACCTTGATAGTCTAATTAGTACTTAATGCAATGTTTCCGAGATTCTAATATAAATCTCACTTGCAAATGGCACATTGTGAAGATATGATGGCAACATTACAACCCGTGAGTCTAACCCCATGGGCAATAGGATATGCCTGCGCCATCTACCCGCTCACATGGTAACACAGTGACCTTTGATGTTAACCGAGCGAACACCATTAAATAAATTCGAGTGAATCTTCCATTTCTACTGCTCGCTCCCTCTTTAAATTCCGCTGATTATCAATATTTTTAAGCTTGAGTCTATTACTCTTGATCCGAATGGGGTATGTAGTAATGCAAATAATACCATTGATGAATATTTTAATTATTAATATTGGTTTAGGGTAGATAAAAGTACAAATGTTGATAAAAAATTATTTTAGGCGTCTGAAAGTCGATGTTATGGTTCCCGTAACCCGCCCGCGTTATGATTTATTCCCGCGTTTGAGATGCGGAAATCCCTAAAAAAGTTCATCATTGTATTTTAAAGGAAAAACTATTCAAGGTTTATTCTTGTAATCACATATTGTGAATGTGATTTAGTAGTTTTAATTCAAAGAACAGTTGCAAAAATCATTTTGGGGTTTGACAAAATATTGTAGCTATCTAAAGCATGCGAAGGTTGGTGAAAATGGCGTTCTCAAAATGGACAAATAATGAATAATGAAAAAATTGGAAAATAGTTGCCCTCAATTCTGATTTGCAAAAAAAAATGTTACGGGAAAACCATAACATGACTTTCATTGGCCTAAAAAGTAATTCATTCAAAATCATTTATTTACACATTCGTTTATAAAGAGGGGATGACCCCGATTTAAATGCATAAAGTTTTCATCTTAATAAAATGGCTTTTCTCACCAAAAAAAACCACCATCTGTAAAGTTTCGGCAGATATTTCAATCCATTTTTAATGCGAGAGCTAACAATATGTTTGTAATCTCCGTAGAGTACTTTCGCTCATAAGCTTTCCTAAGCCAAAAACATCCTTAGGCTCTAGGATTGCCACAGGGGTAAATGAGGAAAAAATATGTAGATTTTTGCCGATACCAAAATTTTAAACACCTCCCGGTATATTTGAGTTCGGGGACAAGGCTGTTAGCGAATCGGGCCATGGACCCTTTAATTCTGTTCATTCTGTTTTGTGAAAACGAATTGTTAGCCTCTGTTGCTCCATGATATGAATTAGAGGTATTGTCAGTAAAGGATAAAATTACGAGAAGATATTCAAACATTAAGAAAGAAGGCACATAATTTACGATTTTACTTAAAATCAACTAACATTTGCAGATTCCACGCATGCTAGCAGGCAGTTTTAAAAATAATGTTTACAGTACTCCACCGGAAATTTTCCACACATTAATGTAAACCATCCAAATTGTTTTCAAACTGAAGAGGGAAGGATATGGTGTAATCAGTATGCTTAATATTTTGTTGGCTAACTCACGCTTAAAAGGAAAGCAGCGTGAATCTAAATTAATTCTTAGAAAATCGCTAGGTTCTTTGCTATGAGGTGTCTTGAACCATCGTATGAATTACAGATTTACTTGACAAAAGCTGTTGTAATTCATGCATACATAATTATATATAAAAAGTAAAAAAAAGGGAAATTTGAAAAGGACTTGTATATTGAAAGTTGAAAGAATGATCCGTGCCTTTTGTTCATAAGTTTGAGGTTTGTGTTATTTTTGGCAATATTAAATTTGGTATAAATAGCATACGTTATGGGTGAATGGATTCGTTAAAGGTAGACACTATCAGTGATTGCTAAATCAGGCAAATCGAAAAAATCATCAAACATGATTTTGCATGTACGTAACAAGTACAGGTATCCTAAAAACTCTGCAAATGATAAGACCAGAAGCAACCTAATAAGGACAGAATAAGAGATTTAGTCATTAATGTCCCGACGGACACTACTACAACACAGTATGAATGGAGAATAGTATCTTGGAAACACTGCCGTTTTCTCTTTTCTGTTAATTACTACAGCTGTAAAAGGCTAACTTATGCAGAATTCTACGACTTAATCCTTCACATTTGAAGCTATTCTGCAATTTCAATTATTTTTCAAAATCCAATGTAGTGTCTTTAAGTTGCGTGCTTGAAACATTTACGTGGCGGTACCGAAAAAAACAAATCAAACCACGTTGAAATTTTATGGTTTTAGTGTGACATTGAAACACGAGTGCGTATCTGAAATACTGGACAATATCTACCCTGAAAACTTTTATCACATTATTTGAGGTGACCAGAACAACATATTGACGCATTTTATCGGGACATTGGTGAGGACTACACGATATCCCGAAAATTCGGGAAATATGAGCTACTAACCTTTCGCCCGCCTAGGGAATAAAGTGTGGTATATACACATTGTCATGCTTCTGGCTATGCAGTTGAAAACATGCTCCTATTAAAGCAGTCAATATTAAAGGACCCACTAAAAGAGTCACGTATTGATCTTAAATGATTGTCTATACTGGACTGCTGAGTCTGACATAGAAAGTAATTAACATGATCTAAAATAGCTGTTAGAAAGTTCTATCCAAAACAGGTTTGGAAGAGTTGAACGAGGGGGCGCAGACACATTTCCAGCAAATTACAAATTCCTCAATATTAGCTGAAATGGTTAGATTGGGCTTGCTTAAAAACATTAAAAAACAGGTTAAAAGGAATATACAAATGCCCACCTAGAAGGGCCCTAGTTTCAAAGTCGAAGTCAGTTTGACCATTACAAGGTCCCTTGCTTTCATTTTCAGTCAACACCACGATATTCGTTGTTTCAGTTAAATTAACTTACACTAGTTAATCGAAGACCTTTAGGCAAATGAGAACATAAATAAGAAGTACATGGATCAGTCAAAAGGGTTTACAAGGAAGTTTACACAACTTTTGTGTGTATTTTCTTGCGTTGTGTAACCTAAGCCATTGGAATAAAAGCACTCCGGGGTGGTTTTATTACAAAATTACTTGATCTACACACTAAAATCCTGTTTAGGCTTCTATTATTTCACGTGACGGTAAACACATGTAAAAGCAATACAAACATGCAAAAAAATCCCACCCAGTTTTGACCAAAATTGAGGGCGCCCTATATTACAAAATATGCCAATATTGTTTTAACAATGCAACATGGCGCTGTTTAAGCTAATGCCTTTAAGTTGCATTGTTTCTGTCTGGTAATTAAAATACATGTACTTGTGAAGTCTTTAGCAATTTGACTTATTCTATTTTATTAATTTTACCTTACGAATTCTTACCAATTCTTCTTGAGAAGCATTAAAGACTTTAGAAGAATCACTCTTCTTAACTTCACTTAAGATTAATATTAACTTTTGTTCCAGATCTATTTAGTGGTGCATGGAATCAGTAGTTGGTATAAGCTTGGCATAGTAATTATCTTGGCACGGAACATACGCATATCGCCCCCAATACCACCCGGGGAATACTACAAGTCAAATATACAATATCTGTCAAAATGATACAATACGTCGAAATCTCTCAACTCTATCGTGACCCAATTTGGTCAGGAGAAAAGAAATTAATGCAAACGGCAAGCATAAGAATAGAATAATAAAAGTAACGGTGAAAATGAAAGCTTGATTCTTTACGGGGACTTGGTGTAACAGAGCTGGTAAGGTTCATTCCAAAATTGGCACAGTTATTGTACTGTTATCTACCGATTGGGTTACCATTCTTCACCTGTGTACTTTTGTAACCGCGGCCATGTGTCTATCATAAATCGTATGGGTTTATTAGAAATCGTTGGTGAAACTGCTTTTATGGGAGGAGTGACTGACACACACACATTAGGGACTGATCGACACATACATGTTTGCATGCAGTTTGTTTTAATTATGCATGTTAGGTATAATCGTAGGTTTTTATGATTTTTTTTGAAAAGTGGACTCTTTCTAGTGTATTTCCCCATTTTTAACCGTCGTTTAAAAAAAATCTTAAGACCCAGGGCGGGTAGAATACCTACGGTATCTTCAAATGGATTTTATTTTCATTTCACGCCTATATTCTTGATAAGATGAATGAAATACCACCTTTTCGAATTGCAATTTTTTACCGGATTATTACTTTAGAAATTTGGTCTAATTTCTGAACTCGATTTGGAAAATCCGGACCTTTGGTTTTTATTTATAAGGGGAAATGCAATCTGCATCTGTACCCCTGGTTAAGGGACTAGTTGGATCAAAACATGAGTTACCCCATTTGTGTAAAATAAGGAGTAAAGTTTTCAATCCCGTGGTATTGGAATACAATGAAATTCAAATTAAAGGGACATTTCGTGATCCACAGCCCGCCCCCTCAACTTACCCTTAAAAATTGAGATTCTTATATCATCTGAACCGTTAGAATGAGTATAATATGTCTGTCTAATCCAATGTGCAGATTAGTCTTCTCTGAACGAAATTCGTAAGTCTATATTTTCTGTCTGTAAAAGAATTACAATACAGTCACCTATTGGATCAGCTTGTAACAACAAACTAAAAGAAAAGAGCAAGGCCGTAGCCGGGGGTGGGAGGGGGGGGGGTGCGGGGGGTGCGACGCCCCCTAAAAATGACAAAGGTCCGCTTTATCATGTTGAAGGTCCGCTTTTTCATGTTGAAGGTCCGCTCTGTTGTTTTAAGTGTTGTAGTTATTTGAATAACTATTGGTCAATGCACTGGTCAATACTACTGCATTACGCAGTACTACTATTATTTTACTGTTTTGTCAATGCCGATGTCTCATCCCCCCCCCCGCTCTTCAGAGTTTGGAGGTGACTGTAAAAAAATCGGGCAACTGGCGAGCGCAGCGAGCGGGAAAAGAATTGTCTAAAAAGAGGTCCACTTCTGGCAAATCCGCACCCCCAAATAAATTCCTGGCTACGGGCCTGGAAACGAGCTAGAGAAGTCACATCACCACTGCAATTTGATATATTTTTTCTGAGACTCACTGAGTTTGAAAAAAATTGCTTTGCACACATAAAAGAATTATAGGGTGAACAATTTTTGATATTTGGATGCGAGAAAGAGAAAAAAATACACACTACTTGCGTTACGTCTTCAACAGGAATGCGCTTTGCCATTTTTTTTCACCTAATCTTACGCTGTTGCGCCGTATCATGAGCATTTTAATTATATAGATAAAATCATTTCAAAACCATATACCCGTATTAAAAAGAAATTAAAGTTGGTTTAATGTTAGTGGAATGCTGCAGTTGCAGCACATTCATACTGCTGTATTGTTATTTTGAGCCAAAACAACATTTATATACATTTTTATTTTGACACATGCTTTTTTATTCTGACACATTCCCATGACCTCGATCATTTAACCCCTTGAGGTCTACCACTTTTCTTACATTTCTTACAGTTTCTTTAATTGGTTCATTACATGATATAGCATGATTTAGCAAACCTTTACGCTTCTCTTACCATGTCTCTGATTGGTTAAATAGGTCAAATAACCAATGTTATGTATAACCAATTGAATCGGCCAATAGACCTCAGGGGGGTTAAGGTCCCAGGAAACAAAAACGTGTGATGACATAGTTGGATGCTTGTGATCTTAAATGACTTGTAAAGCGAACTAAACTTTGCATTAAAAATCCGAAAAAGCACCATTTTCTTGATGGGCCTCGAATTAAAAACAATCTTGGAGTTACTCGACATAGGTACTGAATTTGAAACACCTTGTAGCTTGTCTCCAGCTTGTAAAGAAAAAAAAAAGACGGACACAATTCCGCTACATGAAATAATCTGCCTGGCAGATAAAGAACTTTAAGTTAGCAATTTCATGTTGTGCATTATTGCATTATTTTCCTAGCAGTTGGACATGGAGGACGGACATTCAGAAGGTGAACAAAGCTTGCATCAGCTAGCCACTTCCTTCAATTTTACTTAAACATGTTGGGCCAAAAAAAGAAAAGAAAACGGTCATCTCAGCTTCCCGCTCTCATAGGTATAAACAAATTACAGCATTTCTTTGTTTTTAAGGTTTCACGAGCTTTTTAGCTTAATTCTCAAAACATTCCTCTTCTCACCGTTCATCATTCGACACCTTGTCATACCCTGTGGTCCAGTGGATAAGGCCGACTCGCCCGCCAAAGGTTGTGAGTTCGAGCCCCGCTGTGCCAATTTGTTTCGCCCGTTGAGTATGGCGCATTACCTCAATTACTTCTCTCTATACCCAGTTGTATAAATGGTTACCGGCATATGTTGGGAACGTAAAACAGACTTGCTGTAAGTGGTGGTAGCGAGCCCCCTACGCACATTATATGGTGGAGTCGGCCCAGTCGCTTCGAAAGAGAGATGGCACTCCGTTCCTGTAGTTCACATGTCCTTCCCCTTACCTTTACCATACGCCTCACCCACTTGGTGTGGCGTTTAGCATATAGATTGCCCTTTAATATCCTTAATTCGAAATATACGCTATATATTGCATTAGAAAAGTTTAAATATTCCAATACATACACACGAATGTTATTCACCCGTATTCTATGCCATACATCGTAGCGAAAATATGATCGTCAAATCGAATGTATTTTCCCTACGTATAAACATACGTCAAGTAAGTTTCATCTCCAGAAGTTGATTCTTTCAGCCAAACAATGAAACTATTCAACATGACACAGCCATGTATTACATACCATACACCATAAACAGGATATTAAAGGGGAAATATGATATTTTTAAATATTGAAATTTAAAAATTGTGCAAAAAAGCACATTGTTTAGATGTATGAAAAAGATGTCGTCGGAATAATTCATGGGGCGAAACCTAAAGCGGTTTGACTTTTGCCCGTGCACGTAGCCTTCTATAGTGCAAGTTGCCATCCGAGTCGATCGCCAGAGGCTATGTTAAATGTACATTGTGACGCAGAACGTACGCCGAAGAGTTAAACATCCCTCATCCTCATATGTAATGTTGTTTTCGGATGGAATTGACTCTCTTCTTACTTTTATTAAATATTACTTGGCTAAACACACACGATGGTATCATCATTGAATTTTGAAATTGACTTTTCACTCTGAATTTGATTTTGAAATCGTAAACGATTGCATTTAATATTTTTTGCGAATGACTAATATCAGGGGGAAATAGAATTCTGGTCATAATGACTTTCGTCAAAAGTTCTTTAATGTTTGTTCATTGCTCAAATCAACGTACACAGTCCCATAATGAAAACTATGAAATTCATGAAATATACCGTTCGCTGTAGATAGCCAAATAGCAGTCTTTCGAGCTTTTTAGAGATACATGTATTAGCTCATATTGCAGGTTATACACCACTATCCTCGTTGTCGTAAGGATACAAAAAATGTGGTTGGACTACTTTCTTGCATGGCATCTGAAAAAGAACTGTAGAAATGCTTATTTTATGCATCATAATGGAAGAGAAAGCGTTTAACCAAAATATTTGGCGGATGACGTGAAAAAATATAAGCTTTCTAATAATACCAAAATTATCGGTTTGAAGGTGTGATAAAATTGAAATGAAAAATCTTTACTAATGGCGATTGTGAACGATTTCTTTATTTGACTTTTAAGGTACCAAGTTGAGTCTAATAGAGCCTTACGGAGAACAAAGCCCCAAATTGACAGAAAACTGCAAACCCATTTCTTATGCTCTCTGGATTTCATTGTATTCTCTTGCGCTCGCGAACATCAAGCACGTCAGAATTACTCCAAAATGTTTCATAAAAGGACGCTTTATATTTTTGTAAGCATTTAAAATTTTTAAACTATTCTTGTAACTTCACCTTAGCAGTCTCAATTTAGTGCTATGGAGTGAAATGGAATACTATAATTACAACACCATCAGCCCATTCGGTGGTAGTTGAGTTGCCCTATCAAGGAAGGCGAAACAGTTGAAACGATTGTATTACTGGATGACCAAGGACTGATGTCACCTAAAAGGCCTCAATTTGGACAAGCAGTGTTCATAGAGGCGGGATAGGTAGTCGTGTAAATATCAAGCCTTGTGGCTTGATATTTGAACGACCATCCGTTCCAAATATCAAGCCACAAGCCAATATCAAGCCACAAGCCAAGGAATGTTCTAAGTTAAAATAAAAACGCTTGCTCTGTCTTACCATTGATATTGAGGCGAGGAAACCGCTCTCCATTCCCGAAAAGTGAACACTTCTTGTCCAAATAGAGGCCGTTTAGGTGACATCAGTCGTTGGTCATCATATCACCTACTCTCTATCATGAAATCCGTTAACTGAATAAAGCACGATACAAAGCAAGAGGGGTATAATGTAATTATGCCCATATCATTATTTGACTCATGGCGGCCAAGTTCCCTGTATATTTAGGTAAAACCTTTCACATACCTCATTCATTCATGTATAGCGTTACATATTCTACCACTAATAATTCATGGGAAGGGATTTATAGAAACTGGGACGAATACGTCGAGATCATATTAATGGTAAATTCATCCCGGACACCAACATATCAGCAACCATGCGGCATCTTTTCCAAATAATGTGGAGGGTATATGAAGGCTTAATGTGCTAATAATATTATCACAGTGTTACAACATGATCAGAACATGCAATACTTGAGGCGCCCTTTAAGGATTTTTGAAAACATTTGTAAAAAAAACGAGCATATTAAAATTTTCATTTACTTTCCGACAAAAGGCTTAAGGCAAAGACGATCGATTCGCATTGCTATCAGACAAATTCAAAATACTTAAGAGGAAGTTTTAAAACGCCACGTTATCCCAAGCACAGGTGTTTGAATAGCAGGGTATTATCACATCCAAATTAAGGAAGTTTTACAACAAAACTGATCATGGAAGGTAAAAACATTTGTACCTTCACTATAATCACAAATTTTCTGCAATTTTACTTGCTTGTGTTTTGTTTTCATTTAGAGGATGCCTATAGAGTGTGCGTTACAAACTCGGAAGCAAAATGAAGTGCCCTTAACCTGTGCAGGCTGCAAAGAAATATAGAGCGTAAGTTGATATGGATTAGGATTCATAGTAAAATTGTCTTGCGCTTCGCGCTCGCTACTCTTCACCCTCCGCCACGAACCAAACCAAAGCAGGTCTTGGACAAAGGCTAAGTTTAGATGACTTATTCCACTCAATGTCCACCACAAGTGGACTGCAGCATGCAACACGCATAGTGTTAAGGTCAAACAAATAGCCTCTCATCATTAAAACACTAGCCTTGATGGCATAGGTTTCAGACATAACAGTTGTTACTACACAATTTTCAGGATGTACCCACTTGTACGAAGGAAGCGAGGAAACCATCGGACTGAAATAGAATTCATCGCCAGGGAATTACTCCGCACTTGGCGATGCAGATTGGTGGCTTCGTATCTAGGATCAGACGACAGCTATAGAGCTAGTGCTTGTTATGTATGCTCCGGGCTATATCTAACATCGCATGAGCTTTTTAGCAACAAGGAATCATTTAGACATGTTTAGTGGACTTAAAATGGAGATGACATTGATACATCAGGTCATTGGACGCTTGAGAATACAAGCGTCCATTTGCATTTTGATAATGCGACATTAAGCTCCCACGGCACATTTGTCCATCTGGTTAAAAATTTTTGGCCCAATTTTCTCTTAGAAATAATGCCAATATCTGTCAGGATCAAAGGGTTCTTAAAGACACCATCAGTGATTCATCCAAAAGAGTCCAAATTTTTGAAATTTGCAGGAATAGCTTAAAAGTGAAGGATAAGTCTGTAGAATTAGCATAAGTTACTTTTTTCAAATGAAGAATTTACAGAAATTGAAGAAAACGACAGTGTTCAAAAATAGGACTCACCATTCAGTTACGTGTTGTAGTAAGAGCCCGTACGGACAGTAATGACTAATATATCCGATGTTGTCCTTATTGGGTTGTTTCTGGCCTTATCATTTGTAGGATATGTTAGGGTACCTACACTTGTTGCAGACATACAGAAATCTGATTTTTGATGATTTTTTCAATTTTGTGATTTAGCAAATCACTGATAGTGCCTTTAAGGTAAACATTTTGAGAAAATGCTATCAAGATTATTTTGAATTTGAGGTGTATATGATCCAAATAGAACAAGGAATTAATAGTAGGGACCGCCAAACCATATTCATTATATAAAAAAAAGGACCACAGGGTTTCGTGTACATAGACGGCTCGATCATTTATTCAAAAAATTATAACTAAGTCGAATACAAGTATTTAACTTGCATTATATGAAAGATAATTGGCATAGAATTATTTGTGGGCTGAAAAATTTGAGGAAAGAATTCGTCCATGGTTTCAAAATGCCACAAAACTAGCAAAATAATGAAAATTTTGCTGAAAATCCAAGATGGCGGCCGTGAAGCTATGGTTTTTTTAGGTGCTCACAAAAATAATCATCAGAAGAAAATTAAGTGGAAGACAAGCCATTGACATGTTTTATATGAAAGATAATTGGATAAGGATTAATTTAAGACTCCAAAAATTAAAAAGAGACAATTCGTCTATGGTTTACAAATGAACAAAATCTAGGAAAATTGGTCACAAATTCAAAATGGCGGATATGCAATAAATGATCAGGGCCGAACCCTGTGGGACAGATATTAAAGACGAATTTGAGAGTTTAAATGTTGGTGTTGATCGCACATGTCAAAATCTACTTTGCGAATTAAGTACTAGAATTCGAAAAATGTTATAAATGCATACTATGAATTTAAGAATTTCAAATAGTGATGGCTGAATTAAATATCAAGTTTGTAATATGATCTCGGAATACAAAACCGACTAATAAATTACAAAATTCAGTATTGCACCAAAACATTAGCATTAGAAACAAAGATAGTATTGGTAAGTGATGATTTGCTCGTTTAATTTAAAATTTAAACAAAACCAACACTTTTTCAAATTTAGAAATAAAGACATCCAAGAAATATGTACCCCTGCTTTTTCGGGGGACCACACATCTAATGGTTCCAAAAAGGAACCATTAAGCGGGATTGAACCGGCATTTTATTTTGCGCATTTTCACATCTTATCCTTGTCTTATGTTCATTTTAAAGTTTTAAATTGAATTATTAAATAAAATGGTGACGATTAAATATGGTTTACTTTTAATTCCTCAACCTGCTATATTTAACGCAAATATTTTAATAATTAGTAACAAAGTAATTAATATATCTTTTTCAACCAAAGTCTGATTAAAAATTATACTAATTAAAACTTAAAAATTATACTTATTAAAACTTATTAAAAATCCAAACAATTACATCATTCATATAAACAACGTAGCACAATCTTTTACACTTAAGTGACCGGGGGGGGGGGTCCTATGGACCCCCAAAATTTGTTTTCGCGCTGGCCGCTTTACGCGTGGGATTTTTGCGCCGAAATTTTTTGTAATTGTCTGACTTTTAAATGCGCTTCTTTTCATACCAAAAAAAGTAAAATCGATCAAGCCGTTAATGAGTTAATTAGTGGGGGTCCCATGAAACCCCCCTTGGGCACTAACGGAAGTCATCTGAGAATATTTTTAATTATCAAAGAACCAACGCTAATTTTTTTTGCTGATATATGTTCACACATACATGTAAGTAAACAATTATTAGTAACATTAAAATAATTAACCATTTATGTGCTGAAAACAAACGATTTCGTCATGGACGTTGCTAAACCGTTACTGTACAAGCTCTATGGGAAAATGACGTGCATTTTGCAGCACCTGTAAAAAATACAGGATCTGAGGATCCCTAAAACTGCAGGTTTTGTGTTAAATATATGTAATTTGGGTCTTCTAGAATAGATATCAACATAAAATAAGTTTTCAAAAAGTTTGATGTAAGCGCAAGGTTCATTTGAAATTCCAATTTTCGCATGTTTTGAAAACAATGTTTTGCCCCTGATTTGCAGCCCGAATAATTTTTTTTTATTTTTCATTGCTGATTTGGGGTTGTCTTATGACCCTTTACATGTGGTATAAATTTCGTACAAAAATTCCTTCGGAAAAGTGGTTTCCTTGGTGTGGGGTCCCATATGTTTTGTCAGACTGGGGAATGATGGCCGAAATCGATACATTGATCATCTAAACGCACTTATAAGATTTGACAAAAAATTATATTAAAAAATAAAAACAAAGAGCATCTGGGAGATCCTATTGTGAACAATTTTGTAAATTTGTGCTCACAAAGGTTCTCATTGAAAAATACCCTCATTTTTACAAGTTTGCTATAATTAAAACCTTTTATTTTGAAAGTAAGTCCCAGGCTTGTACCCATTTTAAAGATTTATGGAATGCTTTGGGGGTAGAATAACTTCAGAACAAATAGCATTAATGTTTTCAAAATCTCATATGCAGGCTGATTGTCCCATTTTCCATCAAAAGTATACCCAGTATGACATAATGACATTTGTGTTTTTACTTCCCCCTTAGACTTTACCCCAAGGATGACATAAATCCCCAAGGTTAAATGCTTTACATTTTCATAGATTTTGAAATACAGGTCTGGGGGTCAGCCTTTATTTACTAACAGAACTAATAATAATACCATGGTCCATTCAAGAGGGAAAATAAGTTCCAGATAGTAGGGAGACTAGGGGATGGCGTCCATACTCAACCGCTGATTGATCGCCGGTTCACAGAGGCGGAATCCTGTTTCATTCTTTAGAGCAAAGAAAACCTGCCCCACGGAACCGGCCAGTATCCAGCGGCTGTGTTTTGAACCAACCCCTAACATCGACCTCGTTGTGGTTGTACCCATATCGATGAATGTAGAATAAAATGCCGCGCCCTCCGCTTTTCACTATTCACATTAGTCCTATAGGCTGGGCCAGCTAAATTACGACAAATAATGGCTTAACAGAAAACTAATTGCAAAAGAAAATATTTCCCCAGAATATTACTGAGAACAACATATTGAAAGTTTATAAAAAAATAAACGCAGTGGAAAATGGATTTTAGTAACAATGACTGGCTTCAAAAGTCCAGCATTTTGGTGGATACTCTGCCTTATTAAATGGCGATTGTAATTATATATTTAAGTTTTTTAATTTTTCTTTTTTTATTAACTTTTGTATGTAAATGAGATAATTGATATGCAAAAGTCATAAGCTTTACCCAACGTATTTTGTCTCAAGATTTGGGTCACTTTCTCCTCATTCAATTCTATCTGAATCTTCAATTTGATCGATCTTTTTATGATACGTCCAATCAGAAAGCAAATTTCATGGATGTGTAAAGACGTATCTAAGGGAGCGGTCATTATTTACCCGGGGAAGAGAAATGGAGGAAATGTACTTTTTCCGGTGAAAAATTAGCATTCCCCTATTGCTTCCGTTATTTTTTAAAAATTTCGCCATTCCCTGATTTTATGAAAATTTCTCAGGTAAACGGTCATGTTCCCTCACCAGCTTTCTTTTTTTTTGTTTTTCCCTCATATCCCCATTCCCACCCTTGCCGTTAAATAATGGAAATTTCTAGGCATCCTATGTATGATTGGTTCGAGCGACAATTAATTTTGTAATGAGTCCAAAACACCCTTATTATGTCAAACCTACCAGGTAAATTCAATGATATTTGCATACAAATGCAACACCGTCGACATTATGTCACATAATTAGATTTGAAAATCATGGGAAATTGGCTGTGTTATACATTTACCGTTGTTAAAATCGAAACATTTGTATTAAGCAAGTGATAAAACGGTTGGTGGGTGCGGTCGGGTGATAGAAATCGAAATACTGGAAAACATTCATTGTTTTTAAATT
This sequence comes from Ophioderma brevispina, assembly GCA_023653785.1. Taxonomy (NCBI): domain Eukaryota; kingdom Metazoa; phylum Echinodermata; class Ophiuroidea; order Amphilepidida; family Ophiodermatidae; genus Ophioderma; species Ophioderma brevispina. The sequence goes on along the minus strand of JAMKCH010007550.1, from coordinate 57,032 downwards.
TTCTTCAACTGTTCCACAAAGGATTGAAACATGGAGGTATTAACTGTATTTTTCCACACTTTTAATGAAAATACGGACATACTGGATAGAGGCGCTGTTAAAAATCTGACGACAAAAGCGGCTCGTTTTGAAGTTACACATAAGCCATGTTATCTGATGGGGTTTCACGCATCAGTATGGCGCGCCTTTTAAATTAAGTCAGTTCTACTGATGTCAATTCTTTATGACTCTCTAAGAGAGAGTAAATTATTCCTAGAATCGGTGAGGTTGAAAGATTGCCTCTACACTTAGCTAATACTTATTTTATTGAAGTTTTCAATACATTGTCGTAATGATATAATACTATTACCAATAAGACAAAGAAATAGAGAGAGGAGAGATAGAGAAGAGACAGAGACAGAGAGAGAGAGAGAGGAGAGAGAGAGAGAGAGTTTGTAGAGAGAAGAGGCAGAATTGTTTAGGGGAGTTGGAGAAAGATGTTGAGAGCAAATAAACTTCTCGACAGGGCGAGAGTGAGACAAATTTAGGGAGATACAGAATTAGAATTACAAGTCGTCGAAATTTAATATAAAAAACCGAAAAATAGATATTGATTTCAAGATAAATTATGTGACGAATAATAATTATATTATAAAAATGCAAGATTTGGCATGGCACACGACTTGTGCTAAAGAGATGTGTCCCAGCATGCGGTTTTATGTCGACTGATCTCGTCTACGAAGACTATTGTGTGTTACGTTTAAATCATCCAACGAATCTCGGTGTGCGGTGTGGTTTCTGTGTCTGATTAGGGGGTGTTACCCCGGGGTGCCATGGTAACTAAGAAATGCCTGTGATTAGCTAAACACGGGAACAGAACTGTTTAACGTACCATATTTGGGAGGTATGGTAATACGACTAAAAACCACGAAGGCGTATTTTTGATACGGTTGCCATGGTAACGTTGGAATCGACCAATCAACGTTTACTTTTTTCTCCATAAGTACAAATTTGAAAAATCAAATCACAAATTGGCTTGTGGTAGATAGATACATTTGTACTAATCATCTATGCCAAATTGTGTGACCATACATCAATTCCTTTATATTAAGAGTTTTACGACAATTCCTTTTAAGCAGTAGCGACAACTGATACATGTTGGGGCAGGCAAGAGCTATTACCCCGTAAAAATTAAAAAAAGTTAACGGCAGGAATCTTGCTATATGTCAACAAGCGTCATGATTTGCGCGTTATAGCACCCTCTCTCGCCCGATCTTCATACAGATCCGTGTAAAACTATAATCCTTTAAGAAGAATCATATTTGCCCGCAATGAAATGTTGTAATATTTGTACAGGATATGGAAAACTGGACCCTGATCGTACCCGCCATTAGCCCCACATATCAGTGGAAAGCTTATTTTATTGCCTTTAATATAATACAAAGATTATTCCCATTGGTTAGGTATAGGCAACAGCAGCTATGAAACCCTTCCCATAATGCACCAGTTTTTCATTTTTTATAATAACGTGTAATCACAGTGTAAATAAATACGATATGTACACATAAGTGGCAATCCAACCCGTGGATCATGCACAGTAATTTGCTAATGTGGTTGATTATTCAATATCTTTCCATTTAATATTTTTTTATCATATTCTTTGAAGCATTCGAGCGCTAAGAATATAAACTGTTGTATGCGTTTTTAATCACGACACCGTACACGAATATGCATTAAAATTTCGTAGTGCTCGATTAAATAGCCACGGGGAAGGTATTTTGTTTTTTGCCGCATGTCCTATGGAGGTTTCCTGCTGTTGGCAGCTCTCAGGTCCGATGACGCTGTGCATAATGGGAAGGGTTTCCGAACTGCTGTTGGTATAGGCCAAAATAGCCCTCTTTGAATCAATTACAATGCCAAATGCCTTCATGGAAGTAGTTACATATACCTACTACCGAATAGACAGTATTACCTGGCTATAGACGGTACTCATCACAAGGCCACAGTACCTCTATTTTTGTCGGATAGTGTACATACAGCGGCTGTACGTCTATCATTGGCTTGCAAAACCGCCAATATGTATGTCGAACACGCGGGGTCAGATTGACCAATGAGCATTGTGATTCGAGCCACGTAAACTCCCACGTGCATGTACTCTAGGAATAAAGCGCAACAACTATGATAGATTAATAACGGTCACGTACTCGAAACCAATTGTTGATTGGCTACGTCGCATCCGCGGGTATGAACCCAGTTCTATCTGTACGTTGGCCAACAATCAACGTCTGCAGATTCGCGTGAGTAGCTGCGTGGTAAACACCGGTGTAAAAAGCATGAGAGTCCTACCTATAAATTGTCCGTAGACCGCAAGGTTTAGTCTCTGAACCTGCTGTCCCGTCCCTCGGACGCCCAGTGTCTGGAACCTGCTGTCCGTCGGACACCTCGCTCTCTATAATGTGCCCGTCCGTCGGACACTCGCTCTCTATAACCCATTGTCCTTGGGACAAATATCCGATCTGTGTAATCTACTGTCTGTAGGACACGCCTCACTAGAATATGGGTGTCCCTATGGACACTCATTTCTCTGATATTAGCTGTCCCATGCTGAACTCATTGCTGAATATAATCGTTATAAGTTATACTGTATCGGAACAAATTAATGTGTATGACTAGGACCCTCTATTTTGGGGGACACTCAGATTTCATTACTCTATCCGGATATTGAACGTCCTCCATGTCCTAGGACTTGCTGTAATTCAGTACGTAAAGTCCTATGCCTTTATATATAACCTAAACACCTAATTATAGAAACACTACCAGATGAAGGGATTTAGTGAATTAAAAAGGCAGGTCCGATTTCGAGCAAGCCTGTTGGGTAGGTATGTGGTAAGACCTTCGGTACCCGTGAGTATGTATAGGTGCAAATTTATGGGATATTGGTGGTATAAGTTAGTGTTAGTCGAGCGGGTTCTTGGTTTGTAGGTTGTTATGTTATTGTATATCCACAATTCTTGCTGCTGTACTTCCGTCTCGTCGATATGTCACTTACGTTAGTTCTAAGCGTATCATCTACTCACGACTCTATAGATTATCGACTTCGCTCTGCACCGTGGACTTTTGTGTGTGACAGCCAACATCTGTATTCCAATTCTTTCCGTACTTGTGTGCCTGTGATCATTGTATAAAATGCTGCTATTTCTTGTCTTTTGGAGTTAAGTGTGAAATTAACGCATTAAGTGGTCACATTTGTTAGATTCCTTCTTTTAACCGCTAGACTTTCGTTTGTTTTCTACCTTAATTTGTTACGAAAAATAAATAAAGCCCCTTCGTGGGCCGAAAAGTTTCGGCACCCTGAAAGGTACAAAACGACCCTTACAGGAAAATAGGGGGAATCAGTTGTATTGTGGCCAAAATATAAAGTTGCTTTAAATGTATACATGTATGCAAATTATTGAGTTAATAGGCTTAAAATAAAGGAACACTTTTGACTACTTTCAAATGTTTGCTAAACAAATTGTTTTGTGGGCCGTTTTAGCAATCTGCTTGTTTTTACAATTTTTGCAGTTTTGCTTTGTATTGTTAAAAAAGTAGGCTGTAGTTAGCACAAATTAATGCCTATATTTTTTCACACACCTTCATGCTCCACAAACAATATGGTGTGCTTTTCGTACATGAATTGGTATTATTTTTTAACAATTGGACATTTATAATCCTTCACTCTGCTAGCTGGTTATAGCTATAGCTCCATTCAGAAATGCTACATGTGCATTTTTGTGTCAATGTTAGTGTATTTTGTGTTGAAAATAAGTATCTGTTTTGGCTATCTTTTCAGGGTACCAATTGCTCAAAAATTGCCTAAGGGCCTAAGGATAAATGAACTAATGTTTGAGTTAGGAAATGATACAAAAGTGTGTTGCCAAAATATTTGTTGAATTCTCTGCACGGCGGTATGGGTTACATAATGACCCAGCAGCTTGGTGAATCGTTAGACACTAACAAAGCTATTTCGACTTAAACCATTACATTAAATAACTACTGTATCAGACTTTTGTAACACAATCACTGAAAGTAAATAGCGGGAGATTTCACAGTCATAAGAATCACACACCGTTTCTTGTATTCCTGAAGTTTTTTACTTTGTGGCCCATCTGGGTTGTGCATTGAAGTGTGCTAAGAGGGAAGGGTTGTGATTAATGGCTGAAGGGGCTTGGTGCGTGCTGGGTTCCAATCTGCCGCAGTTGGAGTCCTTGATCTGTTCACAAGGATTGATCTATAGACGGACGCCTACAACTACCTACATGGCGGGAAATATCCTGAAAACGCGACAGCTGATCTAAGCGGGGTCTATCCGAAGAGCAGCAACAAATAAAATTATAAGGTAATTAAGAGCACTTCAAGTTGTCTTCAACTTTTAATAAGCCATTTGTATTTATTGTCGAGCAATTTGTCAACATGTAATATGTCCACCTGGGGAAAAATTACGAAACGTGTGCCATGCTCTTAATTACGGCAAATTTGTCTTACAAAGCATTTGAATGCAACAAAACTGCTGTTAAATCCAGTAAACTCAATTCCATAATTCATGGTACGACGCCAAAATTACCCATCAAGACGTGCCCCTGATAAGAAATCAACAATGTGGCAAATCTGTTTTTACACTTTAATTTCACAAAGCTTGTTTTTACACCACTACTCTTGCGTCTAAGTCCGGTTTTCTCAGGTATTCGGGTGGTGGTAGAATGCATTTTTAGGTATTGTTCGTAATTAGCCAACATTAAGTAATAATTTTTTTATAATAATTTCGAAATGTGTTTGTGGTTTACCTGTCGCGTATTAGTTTAAAACTGAGCATTACTCGTTGCTCAATGCACTTTGTACTGAAATGAATGCCTGTCCAAGCACGCGCCCCTTAGTACGCAGCCAAAATCTCTGCAGAGCGTGCATGATTTGTCGTAATATTCTGTCAAACAATTACGCAGCTTTTAACTAACAATAAGGAATTTAGAACCGTATCGATGGATATGAGTAATTAAATAAAGACCCCATTTGCGTTTTAACACTTATCACTTATTGGTGTCTGAAGAAAAACACTATTTTAAAAGTTTTTAGCAGCGTTATTTTCTCCTCGTAGGTCTGTGGGGGGGATCCGAACGCTACACGAAGCCGAACTTTTCCATGTTTCAGACTTCACTATCACAATATTGCCAATCCCTAAGGGACCTCAAAAGCACGCCAAATGATGTTTTCAGCATTTCTACATGTTTGGTCAAAAGTCAAAATTTGCAATTTTGTGTGTTCAAGGATGCCATCACAGTTCAATCAAACACACTCAATTCCACAGATATTATTTGGTGGTAGACAAGAGGTATAAACGCGACATTTGCGTGCGAGAAGAAAAGAATGAAATTTATTATATTAGCTTATAAAATCACGTATAGATATATACATTTCCATTTAACTACTTAATGTTTGAAAAATCGCCATAAAAACCTGATGCACGCATTAACTATTGTAAAAAGTTAACGGTATCAAGACGCCATGTTTTTATTAATAAATCGCTATGAGACATTGGATTGAAACAATACAAGTTAATTTCCGGTTATGTATACTGCGGTGACAAAAACGGGACCCCCCGCGACTGCCGTGACACACGTATAATTTGTATGACTCGATCGGCTGACACCAGTTTTAAGTGGGCTGGAGAGGACGGAACCCCCATTATCTTCTTAGGAGGCGGAATGAAGCACAAGAGCTTTGCAACCTTGAAATTCAACTTTAAGACTGGTTTATTAACAACTAATAGGTACAGCTTCATCACTAAACACGTTCCGTATACCCGCAAATATGGAAACGTCGAAAACGGTGTTAATAACTTAAAGGAGACTATGAATATCTCCTTTTGGGTTTTGCTCCTTGCTTTTTCTGTTCATATGCAAATTGTCTTCTTCTCTCACACCACATACATTACACTTGCTTTATGCCGTTGCTTGCAGTCACACCATAACTCAACTCCAACAACACTGATGATGAAATTCTAGTTCGAAAGCTTTGTGATTTTCTTCTGGCCTGTTAACTGTGGCTGTCTCTTATATCTAAATTGGAATCTCTCCAGAGATCCAGGCCATTTTCAGCTTGTTGCTGTTGGTATTTTTTCTTTTCTTGCTGTTTACCTCACCTATTACAAAGTTTTACAACCTGATGTAACAGAACTAGTTATGTTTGGAAAGTTTTTGGTCAATTGACTACTTTGACAAGGAGTCCCGCTACCACGCTGGGAAGCAAATGTCGTGATAGCAGGTTGATAATGGTTTTAGCATTAATCATGTATCACTACAATTAACACAAGATACATGCTAATTTAGGCAAAGCCGAGGGCTGCAAAAATGACGTTAAGAAGTTTTAAAAGAATTGTCTCAAAAATTTTGATCAGGGTCTCCCCCTCTCCAATTCCATGACACGCCACAACAACGACAAATGCATGTATACATTTAACAACAATCCGGGCAACTATCCTTCAACCACCTTTGTGGTGAAGGACTGTCATGGAATGTACATTAAACGTTACTATAAATAATGTAATTGGGACTTGGTTCAAATCAAACCACCATTAACTAGCATCAATCCTAATGTCAAACATCCTTGTTGGCAAAACAATGCTTACAAAGTCAACCATCCATAGGGCATCCAATGTCCAACTATCCTTATGGCATCCAATGGTCCAACCATCGTTATGCAACCAATGCCCAACCATCCTTATAGCATCCAATATGCGACCATCCCAAGTGCTTAGCCAGCTAGCCCAGCCGTCATGCCGTGTTTTTAACGATTCCGACTTTCACGGCCCGATTTCTATGGCACGGCCATTAAAAATGGCCGTGCACTTTTTCTATGTATTTATGGACTTCAATTTGATAGGATAGTTGCAATTAATTAAGTTTCTGGTACTTAACAATTTTCGCGTACACCAGTGATATTAATAAGCATTATAATGACATAATTTTGCATATTAGAGCAAAAAGAGATTAATTCACTGTACCTCAGAATGCAATGACCAATATACTTCAACTTGGTAGGATGATAGCCTACACGTTTGGTTACATTCACTGAATATATGGTATTATAATGGACCTAATTTGCATATATTAAACAAGTGAGACGAATTTACTGTATCTCATGTATTAAATGACCACTGACTGAACTTCATCAAACTTGGTATGGTGCTATACCCACTTTTCTTTTTTACATTCTGTGAATATTTTGGGTATTATAATCCCCTAATTTGCTATTTTTGGAGATGAGAAGATTTCACCCTACCTCAAGGAATCCAAAACCACTCAATTTCAAACTTAGCTACAATACACTATTTTTTTTACAATTCCGTGATTCACTCAAAACCCGTGAACTTTCAACCTGGTGTGTGCTAGACCTTGGCTACACTGCACCAAATATATGTATTATAAAATGACCTACTGTACTTTAACCTTTTGTAGAAAATAAGATAAATACAAGTATTTAGAAGTGTTTACAGTATATTTACTACTAGATTTTATCTTTTGCCCGTTAGTTATACCATTATACAGCCATTTTCACAATTGACTTTTATACCTTTTTGCACTAAGCAAGAATTTTGTGATATTTTTTATTGCTGCATTTTTTGAAATTTCAATAATGTGAACCTGTGATCTCAATACCTCAAATTGTCCAAAGGAGTCCAGGTGACATAGTGGATTCTTCTCGGACATCCCGATTTATTGCTCTTGGCAATAAATGACAGAAGCCAGGAAACACAGTAGACAAGATAGTAGGCATTGTTTTTTTAACATAAGAATGATATACAACTTATCGATTTCTTATTTTCAAATTTCAGAAATGCGAGGAAGCTGGACCAAGCGATCAGCATGCGCATGAGCACAACTTTGGTGAAAGATTCTCAAGCTGCTTCATACAAGTTTTTCTGTGTAGGAGGAGTAGCATATTTTTGTAAAAATGAACTTTCGACCCCTGTGTCCCCCAAATGACCTTTGATCGAAATTTTAATAAGTACCTTTGTGTAGGGGATGTCAAACTACCTCACGTACATTAGTCACGTGATCATACTATGTTGAATCTGTAGGAGTACGTGATTGAAGGGTACGTAATTTGATTTAGTGTGACCTATGACCCCTACTCTTGTGTCTATGACAAAGTCTAATTGACTTGTTTGTATTGTTGCTTAAGCCCTACAAGATGAACAGCAACAAATTAGTTTTGCGATTTGAGCTAATTCTAGATTTTTTTGCAATGGTTGAGGACGGTTGTTGCCCCTGTGACCCTATCGTGAACATTTGACCCAATATGTTAATGTCAAAAGTTTGTGTGTAGTACTTGTCCTTGTGATCTAGTTTTGGATCAATATGAAAGTTGCATATCTGAATATTGCATTTGGACATGTCTGACAGAAGACGAAAGAATGTTACCCTCAACCTCATGCTCTTTTTCAGAATTCCATAATCGCAGGCCAGTCACGCGGGGGGGGGTGGGTACCGGTCGCACACCCCGTCAAATCCCACAAAAAGGGCAAAGTGTTCCCGTTTAAAGTCCAAAATTTAGAAAAGGCTTGACAACAAAGTCCATTCCCTTGGCGATTAGTGTTTCATAAAGTCAAATAAAGAACCATTTTAGGGGGTTTTAAAGTCAATTTACAAAACCAAACAAGGTCCAGTTTGTTTCTTCTAAATCCTGCACCCCCTGCATATTGATGTATTTTATAATAAAATTATAAGAAAGAGTTGCAATATACGATCCGGAAGAGTGTTTCATTTGTTTCTGGTGTGATTGTTTCTCGTAAGTTTGGAACCGCAGTGAATGTGAATTTCCAGGTAAGTTTTTTTATCGATAAAACCCCGAAAAATCAAGCTATATGTGTCGTCTCGAACGCGTTTGGCTAATTCATACAAAATAGTGGTATTAACCTTAAGTTTGTTGGGACGCAAATTTACCTTTTGCCAAATGACTGACTCGCTTAGTCGACGAACATCTTCATTTAGGCCTTAACCCCTCGTCTACCTGAGCCTTTTTGTAACAAAACTCCCGAAGGGGGGGGGGGGTGGTTACCATTTTTCACTGTGTGTGTCTATGGAAATGACGTTTTTGCTGTACATGCGAACTTTAATGACGTCATTGTGAAATAATGCTAGGCATGTTGGTCTCATTTTGGTAATGGAAGAGGAGGACCATAGCTATCTATTGGGGTACCAAATCAAGTGTCTTGGATGTTCCTGGTGTTGTGTTAGGCATGTTGGTACTTCTCTTCCGGTGGTTACCACCCCCTATCGAATCATTTTGGGATCACCCGTAATCTTTACCTATACCCCGGTGGAGTTTTGTTTTTTTTTGGATTAAAGGAGCGTAACATGTCAATTGACAATTACATTAAATAATTTGGCACCAAAAAAGGGGGTTTTAGCAGCCGGGAAAAACCTGAAGTGTTGGTAACCACCCCCCTTGTAGACTATGTTACATGACCATCATTTTCTTCTCAATTTCGGGCAATGGTCATGTACAATACAGCTATATAACTAAACATATTCCAACAAAATTGAAACATTTTTAAAGATTCGCGTTACGTGACTCGCGTTAAACTTCTGGTATGCCATTCACCAATGTTTTTTTCAATTTGAAAAAAAAAACCAGAATGACTAGTTTTTTTGAAGTAAATAAGTTTCATCTTCAATGCAAACTATTGACAGGTAGATTACAAGATTTTTAAATGAAAAGGATGGGTTCAAATTGGCGACTTTTTGGGAGGGGCTGAACTTCCAATTCTATCACTAACAATATTGTGTCAACAATTTATACTAACGATCTGTGATCTGCAATTTACTTTTGGGGGAATGATATATATTTGGTGATTTTTTTTGTACCCGATGTGATTGGAGCATGTACATGGAATTTGCCCACTAATCATTTGAGACGAGTATACCCAACTAGATCATAAGCAAAGTTGTGAATAAACACAGCTCGAGCATATGGAGAGTATCGAGCCAGGCCTCATTTTGCTCGCAATGTCTTTTTGGGGTCTACATGTGGGGATGCTCCATTCAAACATAAGTCCTAGGACAACGAAACACCCTAACCATATATTGCCCAACGGGCTCTCGAATAAAATTAACTGTCGACGACATCCGACGGACAAAACAACTTATCACATAGTCCTAGGTGCCATAACTCCATTTTAAAACCAGGATTCCTAGGACAAGAAACGTAGAACTCAGTGTCCGTCCGGACTCTCACACTTAAACCGTATTGTCCGACGCCAAAATAAGGTTATCACACACAGTCCTATGGGATCGCCATTTTAAAACCAGAGTCCTAGGACAATGAAACGTAAACTTAGTGTCCGTCGGACTCTCACACAAAACAATTTATCACACACAGTCTTATGGTATCGCCTTATAAAAACCAGGTGTCCCAGGACAATGAAACGTAGAACTTAGTGTCCGTCGACTCCGAAAACTTACATTGTTTTTTGTCCGTCGGACACTAAGGTTTTAATCACACAACATGCGCTATGGGAGGCTCCATTTTAAAACCAGGAGTCCTAGTACAATTGAAACGTAGAACTAGTGTCCGTCGGACTCTCACCTTACACCTTAATGTCCGCGGACAAAAACAATTTACAACACATCCTATGGATGCTCCATTTGAAACCAGGAGTCCTAGCAATGAAAACGTAGAACTTAGTGTCCGTCGGACTCTCACACTTAAACCTTAGTGTCCGAGGGAACAAAAACAATTTAAAACACACACACAGGCCTATGGGATGCTCCATTTTAAAACCAGGAGTCCCTAGTACAATGAAACGTAGAACTTGTGTCAGTCGGCCTCTCCACTCCTCTTAACCTTAGTGTCCGACGGCCAAAAACAACTTATCACAAACAGTCCTATGGGACGCTTCATTGTTAAAACCATGATCTGGACAGGAAAATATATTCTCGCCATCCGGCGGACTCTCCGACTCAAACATTGGTGTCCCGACGGACAAAAACAACGTATCACACACGGTCCTATGGTACGCTCCTATTTTAAAACCAGAGTCCTAGGATAATGAAACGTAGAACTTATTGTCCGTCGGACCCGCATATTTAAACCTCTGTGTCCGACGGACAAAACCACACATTGTAAACACACATTCCCTATGGGACGTTCCATTTTAAAACGCAGTAGTCCTAGGACAATGAACCTTTAAAACTTAGTATCCGCCGGACCTCAGATTTAACCGCAGTGTCCTACGACTCTGACACTTAAACCGTATGTCCGGCCGGACAAACGATTATCACCAAGAGGTCCTATGGGACGCTCCATTTTTTAAAACCATGATTCCTAGGAACAATTAAACACAGAACTTAGTATCCGTCAGACGCTCAGATTTAACCTTATCTCCGCGACACTAAAACGGCCGGACGCTCTAAAATACTGACACCGGCTCCGAGCGCGGTCGGTTATTTTTCATGGCCAATTTAGTTTTTTAGATATTTCTGACTATAATTTGCATTTTTTAATAATTTGCAGGTATATTCCTTCAATATCCCAAATGCCATTTTTTTGCACACTTTTCAAAATCACGGAGTGGATCCTTCCTTGTGTTTGTGAAAATTCCTCCTAGATATAACAAAGACAAAAACGCTACCTCATTTTTTTTTTGTGCGGGTGATCTTCAGGTTGGTAGTCTTTTCGTCTAGGCACGTAAGGGATATAATAGATGTTTTGATGATGCCTGATTCGAATTTGGTAATAAATTTTTCCTCAAAAATGACCAAAGAAAATAGCTAAACCGAGAAGCGTTTTTTCGCACACCTCGGGCTATCTACTATCAAATGGCGGCGTAGTCCTGCGGATACGTGTCTCTCCACCTAGTGGGCACTACAGGGTGGGCCCATTAGGTAGGTACTGTACAGTAGATACATCACAGTAAAAATCATTTAACAAAATTTAGTACTGATCACGTATCGGTTTTCTGGAAGAAGTTAAGCAAAACATACCATAATGAAGAAACAACATTAGTGACAACCTTTGGTGTTATGAAAATTATTAAGTTATTGTCTTATTTTGGAAGTAAAAATATGCCACATATTAAAAACACATGTTTCAAACAATTCTTACCATTACCACTGGGTTTTTGCACCATAACGCCTTAATTTAACTAAAATAGCCCATACACATTTGGGCAGTGGTTTTTTTGCTCATGAACGCCGTGGACAGAGCACAAAACGGACTGCTTGATCTAAAATAAAGTAACTTGGCCTGCGCCTAACCGATGGGATTGATCTTTGCACAAATTAAAGCTTATTTTTATTTTGTCAATACCACCTATATGAAGATATATGTTGCATAAAGGATAGCCAATGGCCGGTGTAGGCAGGAATATAGTCCCCTTCGGGTCTCACAGTCCCGGGCACAATGTTAATAATAGGGCAACCGATTCAGTTTACTCGTTACGCAACATGATAGTTTCACGCTTTCTTCCGTTGCGTCTATGGAGCCCGACTATGAGACCTGCCGGACGAGGATTACTTTCACCTCTGCACGCGGCGCAATCAGGGTCCAGTTTTTTATTGACTCACCCTGTAGATAATTGAAATGCGGTGTAAAAACTGTCGCTGTGAGTATCATTGATTTGAATTTGGTTTTGTTACAATTAACTGAGATTTCAAACCCAGGCTTGGGTTTATCAAAAATGAACAATATGTGACCATTTGGGAAAGAATAATGTTTAATGATGCACAATTTTTATTGTGTGCAAGATTGTCCGATTAGTTTACAATATAGAAAACAACCAACAGTAGTTGCAGATAGCATTAAATGCAATTGCTTATTAATCATATGTAAGTTCCTCGAAGACTCATTACTAAACCACGCTGTGTCTTATGCACGCCTAAAGATGTTCCAATTAAATAATACATTTGATTCTTTTTCCCACTCTTAATACACGGGAATAGGGAGTAGTAGTCAATGATCGCACGCACGTGCAATGGGTGACCAGATTCTGACCAATATTAAAGCCATATTGTATTACCATGGTTTAAATTTCAAATGACTTGCGCGCCAGTGTTTTAAGCAATTGATTAAATTACGCTCATTAATTAAACATAAGACTGCACCCGTCGAACCTGTAAGAATGGTTAGACTTCCACAAGTGTATGCGGATTCTGAGATGTTCATATTGAATTTTAGTGAGAGTTGTTTCAGAGTTAAGAACTGGGAAGGAATCTATGGGTGGGCTTTCACGAAAAATGCAATATAATATAATAGACTGGACTATTGTACATGCTTTTACCATAGTATAACTACATTGAAACGTGAAATCTTAAAAGAAATTGTATGTTTTATTCAGGAAAGAAATCACGCGCTTTCATGAAGTAAAATAACATTCGCCTTTCCTTTATCGATTTTGTCTTTCAAAAATCATTCCACCATCTAAACATATAATAACATTTATCGTCATTTACATCATTCTCCTAGATGAAAAAATATTATGTTGTTACATGCGATTATTATCACGTTGGAAATTGTATTGGCAGTTCGAACATGTAAAATTGAGCAGTCAAATACAAATAATAGAAGGTACTGTTTAAAAAAAAAACAAAATTAATTTGACAAAAATAGACATTTTTAAAAGGTTAATCATTATTTAAGCATTTACTCCGCAGAGATGAAGAAATCGCGTGAAATTTAGATGTACTGTGTACGTTAGTTTGATTGCCGTGTCAAGTTAACGGAAATAATCCGGCAATGTTTTATCACGGCGAAAAGCAATAACGGACGGATCTTGAAAAACAACCCCTCGGTGTCGTTGCACTATTGACAGAAAAAGTTTGGCTTTCTTTAAACACTTGCATGGAAAAGAAGTGGAACGCCATTGGATATTCAATTGGTACCCGTCATCGGAGAAGCCTAGGGAGTGTTTCTAGTTCACTTGATTTTCGCAATAGAGCAGACCTTAATACAAGATTAATTTAGCACCTCTGTTCGAGGAATTGGTAAAGTTGGTGCCATCAGAGAAAAGCGGCGGAAGCAGAGATTCTGATGATATGAGATTCAGTTCATAAACTCAGGAGAATAACTACGGAGAGGTAAGAATTGGATCTTTCTCATTTCTTTAAGATCAGATATTTAATTTGTTGCCAGTCTACCGTTCCGGGAGTACCCATTATAGTAACTATTAGTAGGCGAAGCATTAGACCTGATCAGTTACTGTCAGTGGGTTCATGGAATAATAAACCTGTCATCAGTTAATGTGTCGTCGGCAGAAGAAAACAACAACAATGGCTTAGGCAGACATGTTGACCAACAGAGCACGAGGGTTTTTGATGTCATTGCTTAATATGCATTTGTAAAGCGGATTACACGTATCTGGTTTTATTTTATTATAATCAAGCATTATGACAAGTATGCTAATATGGGCGTGCTATACAATAATCATCCATATTTTCCGTCAGGAACAATTACCCCATAGTTCGACTTATCTGGGATCGTGACTGGAAATTATTTATGGGGAAAGGTCCACCTTTTGAAGAAATATTATCGAAATCGTATATTGTACTTTTCGGAAGATAAATAATGATATTTCTTGAGGTGGTTCTTTCATGATCTCTGACTGTTTGGGTGGTTCTGGAAAACAGGTGTGGTCAAGTTAACCTATTGACCTCATGTACAATGCCTTATGATCTTTATAGCTTCCTTCCCACAAGTTACAAATCTTGCAGGATAGGTATAGACGTAAAGTATGTGCTGTGCAATCAGACATTTAATTATCTCATTTTCACTATTCACCCCTTAATGGTTAAAGCCACAATTAGCGATTCTTCACATGTAAACAAATCGCGCCCCCTATTTTTCATCAAAGTCTATTTTTTTTGCACTGTTGTATTGGAAATTGTTGTAGTAAGACCCCTGTAAGTGGCTAAGCATAATACGCCGTATTTGTCAAGATATTATGATTTTATACTTACTAATGTTTACTAATAATAGTCGGGATCCGACTTTTTTAAGGCCCAGAAAGCGTCGTAAATGGCATTTCAAGACCGCTTTAAAAGAAAAGTAATATAAGGTGTTGATATGACCTAACACTAGCAATTTAGAAACAAAATGACTGATAGTGGCTTTAAAGACCAATCATTTTTTTCGAGTGATTTAACACATCGCTAAGCTAGTTTCCCATCACTTAATTACTGATTTAATAAGTTGGTATTGCACAATTCTTATTTTTAAGAATTAAGAGTGTTAGCATTGTAAAAAAGAGATATCTTAATCTGAGACAATGCACTAATATGTCCCAGTTATCCAATGGAACAATTTGCAATATGATTTTCTACTGGGATATATCATTATAAACAACTTCTGAACAAAATCCTACCAAGGAGAACTTCGACCATTATATATAATCTTCATTAAGTCACTGAACTCAATGAGTAAGGGAAGAAAGATTACTAAGGGCGTACCATTAGCTGGTGGCGTCATAGAGTGTAAATAAAAACACACTTTTAGCTACTAGTGAGACGAACTCCCCCACTGAGTAAAAATTAAAAATAAATAAGTAAATATAAATAAAATAAAAAAATCATAATGCAAAATATACAGTGTACCGGTATACCAGTGCATAGCAAAACCGTTATGCGACTTTTTAATAATTACATGAAAAGGTTTACAACAGAGCTGTTTTTCTGGCTGTAACTGCAGGGACATTCACAGACTATTTTCAGATATTTTCCGACACATTCACAAATTTTCCGGTTTTCTGCACTCGCGGGATAATATCGGTGTACCCGGGGGTTCGTAAATCGGGGGGAGGGGGATATCCTTAAAAATTGTTCAGTGGTTCATTTAAGTTATACTGCATATTAGCAATAGGCCCGGGGGGCCACTTGTATTCAAAGGTGGATATGATGGGCGTGAACATGGAACGATTCAAATGCACCTAAACCGGTTATTTTCACCGACTATTCTAAAAAACAAGCTAAAACATACCCTAAACAAGTATTTTTATCTGTTTATGATACCCCAACAAGCACGCAGTGCATTGAAATCGTAATCTACCCTTTATTATCTTGCTTTGCTTTACTTCCCAAGTTCAGATTACAATATTTAGGATGATTTTGATCCCTGCTTTGGATATAACAGAACACGTTCAGGGTTAAGACAAAACATACACTTTTTTTTCCATATTTGCTGTTTTGACACCCTAAACGATGTCGCGCGTACATCGCCTCTTGGAAAAAAGACACCCTTTTTACGCGTTTTCCTTGTTCACGCATCATATCCACCTTTGAATACATGGCCCCCCGGGGCAATAGGAAATAATATTTTTCGACAAAATTTTATATACATAAATACCGATTTGTCGACAAGTTAACATTTTCCAAATTCTGTAAAAGGGGGGGGGGGCTCTAGGAACGGCCCTGTGTAACTGGTAGAATTACTGTTTTATAACATTTGCGACTATCTCGCCTGACATTCTCCTTGTATGATATATGGCTGATAGATTAAGATTTATCATCATTTGCAAGCCTTTTCAATGTGACCCTTAAACAGTCCAAAATATTTATGGAATCATATATAGAACCCATTACGTACATTTTGACTCAATTTTACCTTCTATACTCCAGTGTGTGTGGTGAATCGGGATGCTGTGCACAACAGGAATTGACCCTTGACCCTTGTTTTTGTGCCAATTTATAGCTAATAGCTATAAAGAAAACACGAGTCCAAATTATCGGTGTTCCGTAACCGGACCAAGTTTATCTGACCACATTCCCTAACCACTATGAATTCAACAACCTTGACTGAATAAAGCGGTAAAGGTTGTTGAATTCACAGTGGTCAGTGAAGGTGTTCAGGTAATCATGGTCGGGTTACGGAAACAACGGTATTGGACAAAACAAACACAGAAGACAAAAGATGCAGAAATATGCTGCCTTAGATTGTAGTTTATTTGAATAAATATGTTTCGTGTCTGTAACTAAATCTACTTCAGATTTTAGCTTGTATCGAGTTGTATTTTACATGGCATACTATCTTTGCGTGACCCTTGTACGAGTGGCCATAAGTAGAAAAAGTAGCTTAAAGGTCCATGGCCCGTCGCTAATAGCCTTGTCCCAGAAGCCCCAGATTTTAACGGAGGATGGTCAACTTGGTATCAGAGAAGCTACTATTTTTCATGTCCCCTGTGAAATATTAGAGCCAAAGGATGTTTGGTTTGGAAGTGATGAGCGAAACTGTGCCCCAATTTGGTCGAACAATATTAATTTTACACAGTGTACCTCTATAGGGTACTTACAAAATTCACGTGTTTAGCTCTCTCATTTAAAAACGGGTTGGAAATATCGGCGCGAAACTTTTTACAGGTGGGGTTGGAGTGAAGACCAATTAGATCAAGATGAAAATTTCATCTCCTTAATTATCGGGCCATCCCCTTTAATCAAGGGAGTTCTATATCACTATTGCAAAGTGTGCTTAGCTGGGGTGGTGGAAGCTGTTCAGCTTTTATTTCTAATGCAATGAGGGCAATTATTTCAGCTTTACATCCACCTTTGCATTTAAAGAGTTCACCTTGACGCGTGTAATGAGCTTCTTGTTACCATTTATCAGCCACGGTAGATTTAAATAGTCTGCAGAACTGAACAAATATGATACACCCAGACGAATGTGTCAATGAACGATCAGATAACTGTGGTGTGTCTACATAGTCTGCTTGATTAATTGATTGCCAATAATGTATCCTAGTACAATTTCGGGGAAACGTTGACACAAGACTATTATAAATCAATTTAAGGTGTCCGCTTATATAGCGATAATAAAATTATCCAATTATGATAATGACTGTTAAATCATTTCGCGCTAAAAAATCAAAATAAAGCAATAATCACTTAGATTTTATTACCAGCACCCAGCAGACGTTTGGAAGTATGCACTTTTAATCAACTAATAATTTAAATAAGAAAGTCTTTCAATGTCAACGATCCGACGGGTTTAAAGGTGCAACGAGAGATTTCACATAGGTGTCCCTAACATTTGACATGGAAGAATTTAACTTTTTGAAATTATTCCATGTACTTTTTGCCCTGATGTAAAGTTCTCCATCAAAAATATTCCCCTCTGAAAGAATTAAGCTGAGAAATGTTTCTTTGGTACAAAAATTGTGAAATTCCTAATTTATATAGGAGCAAATACGAAATTTAGCCTATGTTTTATATTGAAAAATAAGCAAATCAAAATAATTGGTTTCTCTCGTTCAGCCATTTCTGTAGCCAATACAAGGAAGAAATATATTGAGCGTTCTCATCTATATTGACATTACTATGACACAATAGTCGGGTGCTCACTCAAAATCGCTCATTGCAACCTTTAATACACAACACTCTATATTTAGAGATAGGTCACTATTTACGCCTGGGGGAATGGAAGATTTGAGAGGGTATATGTTGTTCGGCCTTTCCATTCTCGATTAATTTCTCCAAATACCAATTTCGAAAAAGACTTTCAAATTATGTTTTTATAAGAGAATCTATGCAGTGATATGTGATTAGGAGCACTAAAGTCCTGTATCACTTACTAACAGACTAATGTGCTTTTTATACTGGTGCTGCTCTTAAAATTGGTGATCAAAGATGCTATCAAACCCCCACCCGGCACCCCCATTGCAACCATTTAAATGCGCCCACAAGGTGTTTGTTTGCAACATTCGTCTTTTGATTCCGTGATTCCATCATCGTCATCGTCATCATCGTCATCATCGTCATCATCGTCATCGTCATTGTCAATGTCATCGTCATCGTCATCGTCATCATCATCGTCATCGTCAATGTCATCGTCATCGTCATCGTCATCATCGTTGTGGTCGTCGTCACCCTCGTTCTATCATCAGTTATCATTATCATAATTATCACTACTTTTCTAAATGTATGTTGTGCAAAAAGTAAGTTTTAATTTTTTTGAAATTCTTCCATGTACTATTTAAGTAATTTCAGTATGTAGTATATAAAGTTTCTTTTAAAAAGTACTGAAATCTTCCAAATGAAACTTCTCAGGTGCGTGAAAGCCTGAACACAAATTTGAAAGGGCAATCTGGTAGCCTGCTAACTAGAGATAAGTTATATTTGGACAGAATAAGTATACTTGCATAATGTGCTGCACATAGATAGATATATTCGACACTGGTAGATTTGGTGTAGGTACTGACCTAAGACTATGCATGTTTGGACTCATTAGAATGATTTTATTGAAAACAAGATCGAAAAAAAACTGAGCTACTATTATATACTTCTTTGTAGGGCCACAGGGTAACGCAATGAATGTATTGCACGTTAACACAGAGCACATTACAACTATTTTTACCATCAAGACTTAGTTTTCATCTTACTCTCGCTATACCACTTGTTTAATATTTGAAGGGCGCAATAAACTGTTCGAGCGCCATCTATTGATTGAAGTTCTTCACTGAGTTATTTCCACTTTACGATTTTTCCCGTGTACGGTCATTTATTTAATGACGTTTTTACTTTGACAAAGTACAGTTGCTAAGAATACCTACATGTTGCCTGAGAAGTACCGTTGAGACAATGAGCATCGTAGCGCCACATGCACAGACGCATTGCCACGATGATGTTTAATGCTTAGCAGCAAGAGTTGGATGTTATTCATTGTGTAGCTCATACATAAATTCTAGACAGACCATTGGTGGAAACACCGACACAATGACATCAATGTATAGTCGAATGGTCTTTACTCAACGACGCTAAAACCAGGTTTAGGCATCATGTTCGTTTGTCTATTTATTGCACATATTTTGTATGTTACGCGATTACTGGGAAAATTTCATGTTTAGCGATGAGTGCACAAATTTCTTCTTGGGTTCGCCAATTTATGATAAAAAATGACGAGCGAGTGGCAGAAAAACTTAGTTTCTATGTTATGAGAAAATAGTGGCATTCGAATTTATTTATGAATTAAAAAATATTGTTTTCATTCAAACGAGACTTACCTGCTTGTTGAATGGAAAATCCACAATTCACCTCATGAAAACATGCTTAGTGTGACTTATAAACGTAACTGCTCATGGCTGTTGTTGAAAGCGTTGTTCAGTGTTTTTGTTTCTAATAATAGAAACGTTTTCAACCGGAAAATATCCGGATAAAGCCAGCGAGCAACTGCTGGTTGAATTTGAAGCCCCTTACTATTTTACTAATAAAATACATATTTGATTTATAACTATATCCCTTAGTCCCTAGAGGGAAAATGACTACCAACCTGCGATCACAGAAAAAAAAGGAGGTGGCGCATTTTGTTAAATTATGAGCCAATTCACCCTAAAAACAAGCAAAGGGTCCGCTCCGTGATTTGAAAAGTGTTTGTGAAAAAATGGCATTAGGGATTTAAGGGATACATGTATAGTGTCAATCAGAATCATTACAATGGTTCATTCCATGATGAAGGCATGGAAGTCATTGCTTGTCCCTAATTCTATATCAATCAATATGTGAATTTTTCTTTCACTAATATTTAATATCTTAGAGTACTCTTGATATGTGCAGAGTTTCGTGAATTTTTCCTTTGGAAAATGTGATTTTGTAGTTTGGGCTCCCAGGATCCCTCCCTTATACACTAACGTGTGTAAAAACCGGTATCCGTTATTAGGGGCTGCTTCAAAACACAGCCGTTCGGTTGACCAGAGGTCCTTAGCCATAGAACTTCGTTTAGAATATTAGAGATACCGGATGAAACTAAAAGAGTTTCTACGAGCAATGGGGGTTGTGTTAAGGCCCCTAATATAAAAAAACACAGCTTACTTCCCTACTTCAAAAAAGGAACTGGGGAAAAGCACGTGTTTTCCCTTTAGTTTCAAGTAAACAATCCATGTATTCCCATTAAGAGATCTTCAGAAGTTACAGAAAATTATATTATATCGTGAATCCGATGAAGCTAATAATCTGTTGAGTGTTTCAGTAGGCAACATAACTTTGGTTTGAGTTTTACAAGATTTATTCAATTGGTCGTAAAACGTCCCAAATTTGTACAGCAAAATTAACGTTTTTCCATGGCACAAATGCAAAAGTGCTGAACGTTGATTTCCATCCCGTTGTGAATATGACCGTGCAGTGTAGGCAGAGGACCATGTAGAAAGACCAAAATAGTTTTCTTTGTTGTGTACATGTATATATATATATAACAGTAGCGGTATGTATGGTTTGGAGCTGGCTAATATCAAATCGCGATAGGGTTAGGTAAAGAGTAAACGTGGCAAATACCAAAAGTGTAACAGCGAAACTAAACTTGCTTCAATTTATTTTATCACATCAAGTAGCCATGAACATATGGGGCAAATAAGGGTATGGTTTTACGTATATAATAAAGTAATCCCACGGTTAAGTAAGCATTAAAGTGGTTGTTCCGAATTTAATATGTTAGGGTCGTTTTTCGCCCCTGGTTGAAAACCTGCACCTGTATATACTTACCATCAATTGTCGTGGGAAACGACTGGGTTTTGATAATAGAAGCGATAATGGACATTGCAAAGCCCTATTACGCTGTGCTAAGATTGATGTTTAACTACTAAAACGACAGTTTTTTGTTTATTCTCGCAAAGAAGTTGTGGATTTGGAAGCTGAAAATTCACGACGAATTGATAAAAATACGCCTTTCATCTTATACAAAATTTTCCTCATACACTTCGGATAAATCAAGAGGGGTTCCAAAGTCGTCGGAACAAGCACCGTTAAGACATTTCTGTAGTTACATACAAAAATATTTTTAAGTTTTTGAATAATATCAATTTGGCAATTTAAGAGAATGAAAGATACGTTTTCATATCTTTTTTAGCAGAATGAAAGCGCCATTGCGATTAAAAATACGCTTGTGTTATAACAAGCTAGGTTCCATAAATGGAATTACAACTTATCGGCATCATGTTCACCATTATAGCAAGATAATTTATATCATGGTGATGATGACAGGATATGTTGATTGATTATCAACCATCCTTCCTCTTCTTACCCATGTTTTCTTTCCACCTCTTCATCACCAATACATGGCCGTCTTTAATCATCATCAAATCAATCATCACATAATTTTCTGCCAAGTACACATGTAGTCACACCGCCATGCTTATCTTAAAAATCTTATTACCGTTTTTTTTAGACAACCTAATTTTGACATAAGAGCCAGCTTTATATAAGTTTGTCTCCTTAATTCGGGATCATTTACATTTAAAACATCACCGTCACCTTTAAGAAAGTCAGGAATTTGTAAACCCAAGATAGAAAATGTTCTCATCCGTCATCAGTCTTAATAATACCTGTCCCGCATGATGGTTTCCCATACACCCGGCACGCCTTCCCTAGGTACCATCTCTCTTTTGCATCCTTTTGATATGCTCAACTGTGGACATCACTCTGCGATTAACCTTTCCCATCTAGTCGAATTGTTAGTCGCCCGGCTTGAGTTTCATCTTATGTGGCGGTAGGCCAAGTTCAAATAATACCGCGCTGTATGAATTTGGTTTCCATAGTGCTCTTCTTTAAAGAAGTCAGTCTGTAACCGCAATGCGTAGCATATTTATGGCGAGATGGAAGAATATAATGTCAGGGTGATCCAAGCGCGGGCTACATAACAAGTTCAGCGATTTGGGTTGATTTTGTTGTTGATATTTTAGGAGTGCACAATTGGAGCAATGGATGGCTAGATGTTGGTACTTCAGAGAGTAAGCGATACAACTGAATTTGAAAAAAAAAATACAGAAATAAGATTTAATTAAATACTGTAACACGAATATACACCCTGTCAAAGAAACTTATCTTAATGGTCATACTTGTATTTTCATTATAAAGTTAAAGAAATCACTATTGTGCACTCAAGTTTAGAAAAGTAGGTGAAAGGGCAAATGATACTACCGAGTGTGATTCACAATCAGTGAAACACTCGCACTCTATTTAATACCCAATTGTTTGCATGTGCTATATGAACTTGCACTTGATACAAGCAAAAGTCTTAAATACCTTCTTCAATAAAAGGGAGAGTCACTTAATCACTGTAAACAAACGTTCTTATTAAAAACCAAACCGAGAATCCTTATACTTTATGAACATCCAGTGTCTGACTGTGCTTGCAATGAGAAGCCTAGGAGTACGTACATCAACTTCTTTATTTACGATGGTACCTTTGGATAGCAAACTTAAAGAACAAAATTAGGGTTAGGGGTTAGGGTGTAGAGTTAGACTGTCCCACAGTCTCGGCTCTGTCTTCGTATTTAGGGAACAGTAGGTTTGAACACATAAAATCAACAGTGGCATTCACCAGTGCATATCAATGTACAGGTATATAAAAATAGATCAAGAAATTAAATCCTAAAAAAAAAAAAAATCAGATCACTGGCCAAGCTCTATGCCCTGCTTGGACATAATCGGTCCATCCCTGAGTTGGTCCTATTTTCAGAATACCGTGCGCCCTCATACAAACAAACTTGTCCATGGATTGACGAAAATGGTAGACGTTTCATATAGAAGTCCCATTGATGCAAATGAGGTATTACAATTGATTCCGTCATGCGCTGTATGACGTTGTTCAGTAGTGCTTGACGGAATGAATGGCAATACCTCATTTGCATCAATGGGACTTCTATATGAAACGTCTACCCAAAATTCAAAACACCACTCGCCCGCCGACTCAGAGAGATTGTAGTCTTTATTACCAGTCGTTTATACCACAGACCCTGAGAGGGTCCAGTTTAGAGTAAGAGTAACATAAGGTAAATACCGAGTTACGGTTTTGTTAAGGTTAGTAAGGTTTAAGGTCATTATATATTCTGTGTTATCACCATGATCGCAGTCGTGTCGAATAAGAGTAGGGTGTAAAAACAGACTGTTCCCAATCCGCCCACAGCCTCAAATAGAGGCAATGTTAGGAGGTGTATTAATGGATACCGCCGGCACCGGATCACCACACTAGCTGAATAAATCCTGACACCACCACAAAACCATTTACCAAGACTTGTGGATACGAGCAAACAAAAAAATCACCATGATGACAATTTATCAAGGAAGCCACAAATTGCTGTATTATCTTTGCCCGCCTGGAAAATATTGAAGTATGGCTAGAACATGAAATAACACGTCATTGATGAATTTACAAAACGACCTATATAATCTTCACCTTCACCTTTGCATTGTGTGGTTTTAGCATGCAGTTTGTAGTCGAGCAATATTAAACAAACAAAAAGGGTATGGAAGTGTGTCCTTTAAATATGGAACGACATATTTGTGAATTAAACATTGGATATTGGCGATATATAACAACAAATATTCGAGTCTATGTGCCAAATTTGTTGTTTTTTATAATAAATGTTTAAGTAGTATAACGGCAATGTTTAAATCTAAAGAGTTGATATATATAAATATTCAATTCCTGCTGAGGAAAAATTGTGGTGTCTCAAAAAGTGTTAAAATTCGAAAATCTTAATGCGAAATGAATTTTATATTCCACTTAAATGTCAAATTTGAATCGCTTTTAACCTACATAGCTCTATGTATACTGCAAGTTGCTACATTGTTTTAATGGCTATAGGCGGTACCAAAAGACCAGACTACGAATAACGGAGGTTTTGTAATATATCGAGAATGTCGGGTTGTCACTATAGTTTCCCAGCTAAATGACACGGGCCAACTCTGTTAAGCTGGGTAAGCTGTTTGCCGTTCGTTTGGAAAGGTGTGCCAGCAATTATGATCGACATTGTAGTCATAACAGTTTATTGCAATTTGTTAAAATTTATACCGCGCTGTTTTAAAAAATCATCTTCACATTGAAAGTACATGCCGGTGTCATGAATTTAGTGTGGTAAATTTTCATTTTGACCGGGGAAAAATAGTATAGAGATGATTTTTGTACCAAATGGACAGCACATGCCATGGGACAATAAATCCAAAAATCCGTTAAAATCCGCTTTGGGGATTTTTGTTATGAAGGGGGAATCAGGGGGCACGATTTGTACATGGGTGAAATTACAAAAGTAATAGAATTTTGTTAAATTGCATGCCAACATATTTGTTATGTCTCACTGAGTAAGAAAAGGTACAGTTTGCCTTATCTACGACTTGCGGTTCAATAGATATGAGTTCAAGGTTATACTGTGTTAAAAAATTTAATACAT
The DNA here is from genome assembly GCA_023653785.1 of Ophioderma brevispina. Taxonomy (NCBI): domain Eukaryota; kingdom Metazoa; phylum Echinodermata; class Ophiuroidea; order Amphilepidida; family Ophiodermatidae; genus Ophioderma; species Ophioderma brevispina. The sequence continues at coordinate 31,879 of JAMKCH010007550.1, read as the reverse complement.
TCCGATTTGTTTCAAAAGTGGGTCAAATTCCTATGTTCATTGTATAATATCTAGCATGGGTATTTAAGCAGTCTGAGTCATGTGCTTGCATAGTTATAAAGCAAAACGTTGTAGGTTACCACTATCCTCCCTGAAAGGTCAGTATTAAATAGTGAGCGTTGAGAGAAATATACATTTTTGTTATGTAGCGCTTTTGAAGAAAATCGAAGCATCAGAAATCTTTCCCCCCAGTATGACCTTGTATAATTATTAGCTCATATCTATAGAACCGCAAGTCGTAGATAAGGCAAACTATACCTTTACATGGATGGTAAACGTTTAGCTAAGACTATGGCTATTTTCATTGATTGATTTAATCATAACATAGCAACGAACCTCGTCTGTAATGAGTGAAAAACAGTGCCCTCAATTTTCTAACGAACATGCTTGTCCACATTCAAATCACTGTGTGAAATAGCTAAGCTTAAATCGATGTCCTTCATATAGAAATTGACAACTTTGTTTTAAAATTACGGATCAAATTATCGTTATACACAGTATCATATGGTACTTATAGATCCCTAACGCCCTTTTCGGAAAATGACTACCAACCTGACGATCACCGCAAAAAAGGGAGGTAGCGTTATTTTTCCGCTCCATGATTTTTGAAAAGTGGCAAAAAATGGCCTTAATGGACGTTAGGGATATATAAATGTTTTACTGCATCAAAACGGAGATTTCGATTCAACTCAATTTTTTTAGGTGACTATCTTTAGTTCTAGTTGACTACTTTTAATTAATATATACACAAAAAATATATTTCGAAATCTCTGAGTCAACCTTTAATATATATATATATATATATAATATATATTTTAATTAATACAATTTTAAACAACCATTTAAACAGTGTATGATCTTATCGTTTGCTGATCCAAAAATAACATTGCTGTTTCTATACTATAAGTCAACCTGCATGACCAAACATATTACATGTAATCGTATGTTCCGTGCATCAGATACACTGTTGCTCCACGGCATGTTCGTGATTTCCCAAACATCAGACGATTTATCTCTCGATTATTATTTCAATAAAAGTGGATGGGTCAGTATAGGACACCTATAAAAAGAGGATCAGATCAGGTCGGATTATCTAATAAGAATGAACTTATGAAGGAGAGAAACCCTTTTAAGTAATCTACCAAACGTTGATGGATTTGAACATCAAATGTTAAAGGCTGAGTGCAGATCTTTAGCCTCACCCCCATTAGTATATTAGTTTACAGGGTGTAAATAAAGTTTTATACCAATAGAAATGCATTGTTCTGATTATGCAGAGGAATAAAGACAAATTAACTTGTTCAAACAAATAGCACCCTATACAGTTACAGGATGTCAGTAATATTGAATAGCATACCTATTTTGTTTTAATTTGATTTCAAAACAATGGACAGGATTGTCATTTGTTAAATTTATTTTAATGTTAATGAACAAGGACCTTAGAGGTATATCCAACTATGTTTAATATCCCTCGAAACTAACAGGAATATGGAACGCTAGAGATCCCATAAATCCCTCAGTTGTAGCTGCGTATGTCGAGTTCAGCACGCTGTATACCGAAATGAGCTGTATATATCGATATATATAATATATATATAGTATTTTATTTGTTTTTTTTTTTTTTTTTTTTTTTTTTTATATTATATATCTATGTATAGATATTATTATAATATATATATATATTAATATAATATATATATATATATGAGATATATATATATAGAATATATAGTGTGATTATATAAACAGTGTATTTTCACATAGGATATATATATATATATGGCCCGACACCGATACTTCAAACATCTGTGCCTACGATGTCACCCCTTCCAATTTCTTCGCCATATATCTTGCGTACCTATACCATCCTACGAATGGGGAACCATTGTGTATTAGATGACAACCAATCTCTCACATTTATATATATATATTATATATATATATACTATATATGATATATATATATTATATATAGATATATTTCGTTTCCCCTAACGTTTCCCCCCAACTACAGTAGTACAGTTTTTTCCGTTTTGATAACAAAGGATATGAATATTAATTTATGACTAACAGTAATACTATATAATAACAAATGATATGAATATTGATTAAAATAATAATAAAAGCTCATTATAGCCTAATAAATAACTCAATTTTCCCATTAAGATCATTTTAAGTATAAGGTGAGTTGAAAAAAGAAGAAAACCTCAAATTGTAATATGGTTAAAAAGTTTATGTGCAGCAATCTTATTAAAAAGATGTAAAAGTGTCATTAATAAGCTTCATTTAAAACAAATGATCTTGCGTACTTAAAAGGTCATGAGTGCTGAACACAGAAGACCCAATTTTTACAATGTTCAGGCATCACAGGGACGGCCTCTTAAAGGTACGACCAGCTGTTCAAGATTTTCATTTGGTTCATTGTCATTCTGAACCAAGATGTTGATTTCAAGTTAAGGAGAAGGTTTGGATTACAAAGTCATCAGACGTGTGTGTGTGTGGTATTTAAAGGAGGTGTACCGCCTCACACGTATTGTCATTGTCGAAATCCTACAAGACCTTTGCACTCGGTTTCGGAATGGGCCACAGGAGTCAATGGCCTCCAGGTAACCAGGACTTAAACTCCTTTCGATTTATGAGAGAAAGAGTAGTAGGGATGTTTATCTCTAGAGTGATCAGGTAGAAAGCAAGGTCACAGAGTTGCTTTTGAACGAGGACTACGATGAAGGTTTGGTACACGATAATTGTAACAAGGATAAATAACAACATTTACAAGAGGTGTCAATGTGGCCCACTTCGACAACTCGATTGCCGAAAAGTTCTTGTAGACGGTTTCTGACAATAACGGGATATGAAGCGGTACATTGTACAATCATGCTTCAATAAGATGATGTACTCTATAAATGTTTACATATAGGGGGGTTTTTTTGGTTTCCTTTTTCTGACTCACCCTGTAATTATTATTATGATTGTTATGATTATTTCATCAAATCGCATTGTTTACACATCTTGCAACAAGAATGATATAAAAAATATTTTACAAATGTTCTTAATACATGATATTACAAATGCATTTCTGTTGCATTTTAACATATTTGATATTTATTTTCATTTGATAAATCTATTGTTCATATTAGAATATCAAACAATTACATTGGCGATTACAATCAATACACAGAAATGTTTTAAAGGTGGGGGAATCAGAGTTTTCAAAAAAAACACTTGTTTGTTCTATAAGTAAAAATAGTCACTAGTCCAAAAGATTAGTCACCTAAATGCTCAATTCCAACTTTGAGATGCGGAATGGGTTTTTCGTTTTTACGCAGTAAATATTTGTTTTACGGACAAACAGCGCCAGAGGATACCTTTTGACCGCAAATGAGCGGTGGCACGAGACAGTTTTTTTTGTGTGATATCTTTCTACATCATTTGCCAATTCTTTTACAGAATAATTTTATATACACAACTATAGCCACAAAAACTTTCTTTATAGTAGGGTTATAACGAGAATCCCATTCTAAAAGATTGGGGAAGAAGATTGAAGATGCTTTTGCTATAGTTGAAGGGTGCTTGATCAGAATTTTTGATCCCAACCCTTCTGGGAAAGTGGGAAACTTTTTAAATAAGGGGGGGTAAAATTATACAGGGGTTAAATTTGTAAAAAAAGTCAATGTGTTTAAATGCAACACCAATGTATTTGTCTCATTTAAGGATAAAAAAGGTATCGTTGTTAAGTTACACGGCTACCAGCCTGATAGGTTTCAAGGTCATGTGGGGAAATTAAAAAATATCTAATGCTCAGATTGTGTTGAAAACTGGTGTCAAATCGCTCTTGTCTACTGAAGCAGATAAGAAACAATTCATTTAAACGATTCCATATATCTTCCACCTTCACATGCATTGTGTGGTTTAGTGTGGCAGTTTAGTCGAGCAAATATTAAACAAACAACAAACAAACAGGAGTATGGAAGTGTGCACCCTTAATTGTCACATTCTGGAAAATATTCTAACACCATAGTGGGAAGTAAACATTTGAAATTGGCGAAGATAACACCAAATAGGGCAGTGCTAGGTGCGGAAGTTGTGGTATGTGCGATGATAAAGGTTGAAGTAGGTTAACAGTAAGTGAGGAAATCTAAAAAGTTGAAATAGAGAGCGAGAGAGATGAGATGAGATATAAATAAAAGAGAGATAGATAGATCTAGATATATAGAGATAGAGATATATATAGAGGAGAGATAGATATAATCTATATAGATCTATATATATATATATATATATATATTATAGATGTATAAAGTATTCACTTCCTGCTGGAAGAAAAAATTTTTGTTGATTGTCTCAAAGAGTGTCAAAATTCAACACATTTCATGCCAAGATGGAATTTTATATTAACTTGAATTGTTTTCCAAATTTGAATCGCTTTAACCTACATAGCTCTCTGATTACTGCAAGTCGCTGCATTATTTATTTATTGGTAGTGGATCAAACGGCCGGTCCCATAAGACCAGGACTGCGAATGAGGGATGTTTTGTAATATATCGAGAAGTAGAATGTTGGATTGTCACTGGTAGTTCCCCAGCTAAATGACACGGTTCCAAACTTGTTTAGGGTATGCTTTTTTGCCGTTAGTTTGGAAAGGTGTGCCAGCAATTATGATCGACATTGTAGTCATAAAGCCCGGAGCTAGCAGACATTTGTAACACATCTACAAAGTACGAAAGGTTTGAGTGATTATTAAATATGTAGACAGGGATGGACAAGGGCCCCTGAAATATAATTCTTAAGTGCCAACAAATGGGGCCTTAAGGAGAGGGCGGCCAAGACAAAGTTTGTACATGGGGTCAAATTTTTAAATTGATCCAATCATGTTGGAAAAGTATACCATGTTATTGTCCCAACACAAGGACTTCAGGAAGGTATTAGTGGCTACTATCTATAACCTATAGTTTAAGAGTTATAGTCTAAAAACAGCAAAAAAATCAATAAAAAGGGTGTCAATTTCCAATTGTACAGGGTCAAACTTTTAAGTTGCTCCGATTTGGATAAATAAAATGGGCAAATGAGTGGTGGAACTCTGGGATCAAAAATAAGGAATAGTTTGAGTGTCTCAAAAGATTGCTAAGAAAGTAGGGGGGAAACAAGGTCAAGCCCCATTGAATGCAATGGACGTTGAACTTCTGTGCCCCCCTACATCGGTAACCTAAGTATTTTAGAACTAAAAATCCATTTTGGATTGCTATCGTTATCCTATGGTACTCTTATAGATCCGTAACGTCCTTTTTCGGAAATGACTACCAACTGACGATCACCGCAAAAAAAAAAGGAGTGCGTTATTTCCGAGCATGATTTTTGAAAAGTGGCAAATGGCCTTAATGGACGACGTTAGGGATATATAAATGTTTACTGAATCAAAAACGGAGATTTCGTTCAACTCAATTTTTTTTAGGTGACTATCTTTAAGTTTCAGTGGCTAGTTGCTACTTTTAATAATACAAACAAAAATATAGTTTCGAAATCTCTGGGAGTCAACTTTAATATAATAAGGCCAGCATCCGATAAGGTTATAATGAATATTTTTAACATTCTCTTGGTGATTGGATTTTGTCTTTGTTTGGAAATTACGGAATCTGTATATATATTTAATTAATTACAATTTTTGAAAATACAAAAAACAAAACCATTTAAAAAGGTATGATCTCTATCGTTTCCTGATCCAAAAATGAACCGTCCTCTTTTTTATACAGCCAGCCTGTATGACTAACATATTACATGGAATCGTATGTTCCGTGCATCAGATACACTGTTGCTCCACTGCCTGTTAGTGATTTGCACACCAAAAAAATCAGACGATTTATCTCTCGATATTATCCAATAAAGTTGGATTATGGGTCACGTATAGGACACCTGATAAAAAGAGGATCAGATTCCGGTCGGATGTATCTAATAAGAATGAACTAGGAAGAGAGAAACACTTTTAAGTAATCATACCAAACGTTGATGGATTTTGAACTCTCGATTTAAAGGCATTAATGGCGATCTTTCGGGCCTCACCCCATTAGTATATTCAGTTTACAGGGGTCTCACATAAAGTTATACCCACGATAGAAATGCATTGTTAGGTATGATTATGCAGGAATAATAAGAAACATTCCAAATGCACACCTGTACAGTTACAGGCTGTCAGGTAAATATTGATATAGCTACATATTGTTTTAATTTGCTATAAAAACAATGAACAGTTAAAATTTATTAAATTTTATTTATTTTAATGTAAATGAACTAGACATTAGAGTTATATCCAACTGTGTTTCAATATTCCTCGAAAAACTTGACAGGAATATGGAACGCTAGAGCGCCAATCATAAATCACCCAGTTGTAGCTGCGTAGGTCTACTTTAGCACGCTGTATACTAAAAAGCTCAAATCGTCATAATTAACAAGTAAATGGGGGCAATTTACACGGAGCGCAGATCAAGATCCGATGCGCATCACCGAGAGATCAAGATCACAGATCCAGCTCATGGGAGACCATTTAAGAACTCTACAGGCGCAGTGAGTGCGAAAGTACAGCGCCCTTTCGAAGCGTAAAGTGTACAAATGCTATGCGTAACCTTGGTGATCGAGGGATATGCCTACTTTATGCGTAACCTAAAAGTACCCGCTTAAAGTGCAGCGACACTAACCAAGCGTGTACACACCATGTACGCGTTGCAGATCTGTATCAAGTTTGTCCGTTGCCCGTGTAGACGCAAACTGGATACGAGATCTGGATCCGATCTGGATCCGATCTGGATCTGCGCTGCCGTGTAGATTGCCCCTATATGTCCAGTTTTAGCGCACTATATGTCGAGTTTAGCGCGCTATATCCCTATCATCCCTAGAGGAAAATCTGACGATCACCGCAAAAAGGAGGTAGCGTTATTTCCTTGTTAGGTCTAGGGTTAATTTCCCTCAAGTCACTGCAAGGGTCCGCTCCGTGGTGTTTTCAAAAGTGCATTTAAAATCCTGTTAAGGGATGTCGGGGATATATGTCGAGTTTGCGAGCACTATATGTCGAGTTTAGCTCAATATACATCCAAATTGCATCTATGTTTACATCGTTGACGCGCTATATATATATATATATCCAGATTACCAGTATATGTATCGAGTTTAGCACACTATACACCGAGAATTACCTGTATGCTGACGAGCTTTATAGCACACTCTATATCTAGATCAACTATTAAAATATTATCACTATTATTATAATAATTATTATGATTATTGATTAATATTATTATTATTATAATTATTATTGTTATTATTATTATCTGACCTCGCTATATAGCGAAGTAATCTAGTAAGCTCGATGCATAGTGTTAATCTCTATACCCCTTAAATGCTCAAAATGCCATTTTTGCCACTTTCCGAAATTCACGGAGCGGACCCCTGCCGTGGTGTTTTATTGTGACAGTACCTTATATCTAACACACCAGACACATACCGTTACCCCTTTTTTGTCGGTGATGGTCCGGTTTGTAGTCCTTTTCCTCAGGTATTAGAATGTTAAAACGCGGGTAAAAATCGGTTCAACTGCCTTATGATAACACTCGAAAATTGGCAATCGAGTTAGAGACCCTCCGTTTTTCGTTCTATCTAAATATGTTATAGTAGTTGTATTTTTTTCCAATCCATCTTACCAATCGACCAATTTGTATAGCTCTTAACAAGATTGGAATTTCCTTCTATAACCTTTCTCTGCTAACTTACCGTAAAACATAAGAAATCTGCTATGTCCTGATAGCACAAATCTTCTTGCCCTAGCTAGCTTTGTGCTCAACACTTTCCCTGGCGCAGTGGGGGTATATTAATACCTTGGGGAAAATCGATAGCTGCTTTGTGCATAATACGGCTAAGTACATGATAATCTTGTAATTTTCATATTTAATTTTATTTAGTTTTACTTCTTCTCAGAATCCTGACCCCCTTCAACATGACATTTCTGTTCTGTGTATATCACCCGCGACAAGAGCGGTACTATACCGTGAGCTATATTTATAAAGGACTGTACAATTAATGTAATTGATATGTTTATGCTTTTGGAACAGTGGGGGTTTTAAAGAAGTTCGGGTTGAGGAGCTGGAATTATGGTTCTGATCAGAGAAGTACATTAATTTGTGTTGTGCACTGGTCTTATTTCTATTATGTGAAAGGGTATTTCTGACCTTGGTATTACAGACTGGTCCCAATAAAACTATCTACAATCAAACTAAAAATTATAAAAAATAGAACTGTGCATTTGGGGGCCAGCGAGAGTTTGACTTTATTTGTTAGACAAGATTCCAATAATCCTTGCGTTATTTCCACCGAATTTTGATGGACCCTAAGCCGAAGTATTGTCAGTTGAACCAGAGGATAAAACAAAAATACACTCTTGGGCCAGTTCACCTGAACTGCTTGAGGTTCAAGAAACTAAAGGTATAAGAAGTGTAGCATCATTGTGGTATAAAACCCCTTTTCAAACAAAATAAATCATTTACAATCATAGTGATGTATTATCATGCATTGAAACTAATCAAATAATATTATTTTTCAGTGAAAGCACCAGAAATTATTATGCGGTGGCTGAAATTAAGGGATCACTCTCAGGCGGAACAATATCATGAAAGTTCATGGTACTGTTGGGGAATGACTGCTGAACTATGTAACATGTCTACAGCAGGTTGTGTGGACAACGCTTTGTCTACATCTTGTTGTGTTGACAAAAACTCTCTAATGTGGAGGGACAAATTACCCTTCCCCTATTCCCAATGCCTCCAAGATGCCAATGAGGAATATAAGTGAGAAGCAGTGTTTGGTTCCTCCAAGAACCATAAAGGAAGGATGGTTGTGTTCAAAGTTGTGTCAGTTTACTTTCACAAGGGTGTTTTTATGGTCTAATCTTCTGCTGAAACTGGAGTAAAGCTGAGACCACAAGACTGTTTTGGAAGTGAATTTCCCAATGCTACAATGCATTCGTAATTGAAATTCAATATTTAAAAAAAAAAAAAAATTACGTTAAAATCACAGAGCAACACTTTCATCTTACTTTTATTTTAATTTTTAATAGAGAATGTCGTGAAGGTGATTTTCAATGAGAACTTTGTTGATATCAGCATAGCCGAAACTGGCCCAACAGTTTTTTTTCAACTCTCTCAATAATTATACAGAACTCAGGAACCACATATACCCCACATTCCCAAAACACCACCTAAAAATCTCATGAACGCTGGAACACTCCTAAAAAGAACAGTAAAACTCCATTGAATGACTTAAATTTTGGGCCAAAAAAAATTCATCTTGATTGTATAGTTTTTTTTGGACAATTTTACACATAAAAAACCGCAGGCACAACCAACCGTCCTATAGTTGTACGTAATCTTGGAGGTATTGTACAAAGTCATGTTATCCACAGTTGTAAGGTGTTATACTACCGCATCGCCTTCTTGCGATATTGTTACACGAGCTCAATAACGTATACCAATTCTTATATACGGGAACATGTATTCTCATGTCTGTTCCTGTATTGATTGAATTCTTTTCGGTTTGTATGAAACCAGGAAAATATTGGTCAACTATGTTAGCTAGGACGACTCCTACACTGTAGTGAATTAGGAATCCAGCCACGTATCACTGTTGTTTATCAAATAACAAGGCTGTGTCTCCACGTTCTCCGTGGCTTACTTAGCTCGCGAAGAAAAAATACATGGATACTTTGGATACAAGAAAGACACTTTGGAGACGTTTTTCACGAGATGTGTACCTGCAGGTAAAACTGATCCGTAATCAAAATGATTCTACATTCTACGTCAAGGTGTTTTTGTTAATTCTGGATGGACAACGAAGAAAGGGGATGATATATTAAAAAGGCTGATTAACTCCATACTTACATTAGTTGGGTCTTCTGGAGTAATTTCGTGACCGTGGGGAGCGAAGGTTCATTTTCTAGTGGACTTGTCTTCTATGAAGGATAATGAAGAAATTCAGCGGGGTGTCCCTCGTGAAAGTGTGGGGCGGAATCCAAGAGTGGGTAAATCCATAATACAGGAGTCATAATGAAAATGCTTGCATTGCTGTAAAAAGGTCAACAGACTGTCCGTTTTGTTACAAGGATTACAAAAAGCATTCTACTATCTACAACTTATAATTACTGAGGAATAAAACATGTTAAAGGTCAAAGACCATCACCATAGGTTAAATCATGATAATAATGCCCTGATTTCTTTAAAATGGTCTCAAGTTGTTCGCCTTTCTTGCAACAAAAGTAGTTGGCACTATCTCTTGTACATGTATTTGGTTACCGAGATAAATGACAAACTAGTTCAATTCCATTGGACTCTATTGACCCCCTGAAGACAATGCAAATTATTAATTTTAAAAATCATAACAATAGTGAATCGTAGTATCAGTACAAATCGAGCATTTTGGACGCTTAGATCTTTATTCTTTCCATCTAATAATAAATAAAAGTCATTTACCTATTCGTCAGATTTAATGTACAACATTCTATTTTTGATCCTATATGAACGAATTAAATTTGACGATGTTCACATCACATTGGTATCAATAAAAAAGAGGAGGACCATAGCTATCTATTGGTACCAAAATCAAGTGTCTGTGATATTCATGTATCGTACTAGGCATGTTGGTGGGGGTGCCACCCCATCCATGTTTGGAATCATCCTGTATCTTGGGGGGGGGGGCTTCAAACCTCAACCACCGGTTGCTTTCGCCCGGTTCTTCCAGGTTCAAACAGGCTTCCATTGTTCCAAACAATTAAACACGGTTACACCGCCATGAACCGCAAGTCAACCGACGGGTGAGTCTTGAAGCTGCCCCTAACAATGGCTCTGCACGTCTAGATGGTGATAACACCTGAATTTGTTCAACTTTATGAGCAGTAAGGGTTGGCTTCATAATTCAACCACCGGTTGCTTGCCGGTTACGCCCGGTTCTTCCAGGTTCGAACAGGTTTCCATTGTTCCAAACAATTAAACACGGTCACCCCCATGAACTGCAAGTCAGCCGGCGGTTGAGTTTTGAAGTCGCCCGTAACCTATACCTCGGTGGATGTTTTTTGTTGTTGTTTGCATTAAAAGGATCGTAAAATGTCAATTGACAATAACATTAAATAATTTGACACCAAAAGGGTTTTAGGAAGGTCTTCTTGCGTATGAGGCAGAAGCTAAATGTGTTGAATTTAGTGGAGCCAGCTCACTGTTGATTGGTTGGTGTTTGAGAGGTCTATATCCACCGGTGGACGAAAGGTAGGGCACTCATTGAGAACGTGATCTGCAGTCTGTGATGGAGAGCCACATTGGAAGCCTAGAAATGGTCGCAGCACCCATCGGTGCATATTGCTGTTGAAACGACCGACTCCTGTGCGAATCCTGTTCAAAGTGACCCATTCCTACAAGAGATCGGGTTTCCGTGTTATTCTGCCCATTCTGTATATTCGTAACAAAGCTGTCAGACGGTATCGGACCTGTAGTAACAGAATGATCTGGATTCAAGTACAGGTTCCGAGATATTTTCGAACAAACGGTTATGGACAGGGGGTTATGGAACCTATACACTTGGCAACTGCATGTTCAGAAAAAAAATCCAGGAAAAAACAGGTATCAAGAAAAATAATCACACTCAAAAAAATATTCCAGAAAAAATCTAGGAAAACAATTCAAAATAAGAAAAAATTCAATTGTACAAAACCCATCAAAAATGGAATAAAACATTTAAAAACAAAAATCCAGAAGAAAATCCAAAAAATCAGAGAAGCAATTAAAACATCAAATGATAAATAAAACATTTGAAAAAAAAAAGACAAATAAATAATAAAATAAAACAAAAAATTAGAATAAAAACACTCTCAGACGGTATGGGACCCACTTAGCAACGACATGATCTAGATTCTGATATGCTGCAGCTTCCGAGACTCTCACGGTCTTGTTTTGAGTTTTGAGAAATAAACTTAAGCTTTTAAAAACGTATGCTACATGGAACACTACAATACCTGAAAATAAGTTTTACTGCATAAATTGATCAAACAAGAAAAAATTCACTGTTTTACCAAACTTACTGACTGCACCAGCTTATCTTAAACACATTTTCCAAACTCACAACTACATTAAGATTGCATTGTTAGAGTAGGGTTATGACCATTCAACAGGAAATATTTTTCCATCATGCATGGAAATAGCATGCAGATAATGTTAAGAATAGTAACATTCTTAACATTCTAATGCTCTCCATCGTCAGTAGAATACTTAAATTTAGAAGGCAATATGCCCCTACAATAGTAAGATTGAAATATAGCCTTTTGTGTAGAACATTTTATTGACTTAATCTACACATCGGATATGACACATCGGATATAAGTAAAAATTAGCTACTGTAATGTTTTATCGACCATATTATGTCGCAGGACGACAATACGTTTAATAAGGGGGGGGGGGGTGGAAATGTGCAGAACGTACTATAGTCAAACAACAAGCTTGGTGAGCTTTATATAGCTGACATGACCCCTCATAATAGTGCAAGAAAGTTTTTTTACCTAAAAAATTGCAACAGAATCAATTTTGCTATTATCATACTTCTAAATTGTTACAGAAAAAATTGTCTAGAAAAATCAACGATGTAGAACATGTAAAAATTGGGGGCAAGTTTTGTACTACAGGGGTCAAAAGTAAAACAGGTCTAATTGTTTTGAAACCTACACCAATTTATTCATCTGGTCATGTCGATTAAAAAAGCATAGTTTGCCATATCTACGGTCATTAGTTTCAGGATTATAGGCTCATCAACGGTTCAAGGTCATCCTGGGATATTCTTTCAGTGTTCTCCGATTTTATAAAAATGCATTTTTGCTCTGCATTTGACATTTTAGTATCTAAATTAGACGGTAAGTATTAAAGCCCTATAGGATATGTAGACCATTGTTACATTTTGACCAAATGGTGAAATTAGTGTAAATATTATATTTCCTGGCCCTTTGGAACTATATGAAGAATTTGGGACCATTTTGAAAAGAATCGGAGCATTCTGAAAATGTTACCCCAGGATTACCTTGAACCTTTATTTCCCTCTAACTATTATACCATAATCCAAAGATAGGTCAAACTTGTCTAGTCCCTGCAAATGCACGTTTTCGCCCCATTTTCAACATAGCACGATTAAGTTGCTATTAGTTTCTTGTGTGAAGTCACAATTATGTTCTCATATTCAATACTTCGTCACTCTTCTGATAATGAATCTAAAGCTCTGTAGGTGTTTGTTTTTCTGTTAAAAGGTTGTTTAACGGATGAACTGAACAACTGTTGTTCAGTTCACCCTTCAAACAACTGTTTAAACTTTGAAACAACGCGTTTTTGCAGTGAAAGCTTCCGATCGACTTTAAAAAGGTCTATAATGAAGGGGTGAAGGGGGTTAAAACAAAATAATGAAACACAAATGTCTCGACCACTTTCTGGAACACGTAATTGGTCACAGAAAAAACATCAAACCTACATTCAAATCGAACATAACAATTATATATAAATGTATCTTTGATAATCAACGTGTATCGAAAACAATGTACGTCATCTAGTTTTCCTTATTTGTTGAGGAAACGCTGGTAGTATTATTTGTTAGCAAAATAGTCTGAATCGATTTGCTTATAAAGGTTTGATTTATATAGTTCATGCGTCATCATTTATTGTAATGTAAAAGTGTTCGAAGAATGAGGGTATTGAGGTACGAAAATTGGCGCAATTACAAAAACAAAAATATCGTTAGAAATTCATAAATTATCTAAAATGACTTCAACTACTACTGCTGTTGCTGCTGGTACATGTTATGTTCATTTGAGTAAGCAATTAAAATAAACAATCTAAAACACGTAAGACTATATCCTCTTGAGCCCTTATACCATTCCCATGGCTGCGATTGCCTGAATAAATTCGCCAATCGGCAGACGGGCGTTACCAATGATTCAATCGGATTCAACACAAAATAAAGAAGTAAACCGGGTTTAACGAAACGAATTTCCAAAATCGGTGTTTATATATGACAAATGTCTCTATGCAAGTAAGGAGCCGAACATTATTATGAACCCAATGTAATCAAAAAATAACGAAAGTATGCGCTTACGTTTGTCCTTACCATGACGTCATACCAACTATCCTTGGGTACGTCTTCATATTTGATGTAATTAATTCAATATCTTTTGCTCACTATAATTGATCCACTGCACGTGCATTGATTGGATCTCTCCATTCAAAGTTGATTAAGCGTGATTTTGTGATTTAATTGATCCTGTATACTGGTGTCATTAATAGCGAATACAGAGCATGCCGGCCACCCTTAATATGAAACATGTAATTATTTTTTATAGACCTTCGACCTTGAACGTGTATACATTATTCATTTGCAATTAATTAAGTTTTTTCGGTTTGAGTTTGCTATGCTTCCTGTGAGCGTCTGCCCATCTAAAGCTTTCGGATGATTCTGGATGTTGTACAAGAAAATCATGAAAAATAATGTCCACGCCAAAATATAAATAGAACGCGATGGTATTAAAGGCGCATTTTCTAATTCTACTAGCACCTTTTGTTTTATTTTATGGTTCGCTAGATACCCTTGAGAAAAAATCGAATTCTCAATTTTTCAGTTGATTCCTGATCTTGCGTTTTGGTGTTATGAGCAAATGCTTATATAACATTGTCTCATAGGTCATACCCCCTTTGTTTGTTGTATCAAGTGGCTAATTTCTCGTATAGACTGTCGAATTTGCAGGTAAGACTAAGCACTGGTGCAATACTTAGGTTATACAGTTCTGGCTCTCCTCTTCTGGCCCATCACCTGGTCATCTAATTTCCACGATGAGATATAACCCTCGGCTGATGGTATTCTAGCTCTTGTATATCTCGCTCCTATCTGCTTTGTAGGCCAATGCCTACACCACGTATAGAGAAAACAACTTTGTTTATACCGATGCGGTCGAGAGGAATGGATCTGGCCAATATTAACGACGTAAGCCTTTTAAACTATTGTTCGATTAAGTTCAGAATATTCAGGATGGATCGGGTTAAGTATTGAAGTTTTGTCATCTTGATAGGGTTTCCGGATGAAGGGCCATTCTATCTGCAAAGTTTTCGCATCGATATTGCAATCCGTTTTGATATGAGAGCTACAACTTAATTTTGTGTAAGCATCATATATTACTCTGTAAATTTAATATTGTCGACCAGCCTGGTGCCCATTTTCGCTCATAATTTCCAACCCAAACCCAAACAGTGCCTTATAACCTCTAAGATCGCAAAGGACAAATAGTAATGCCCAGTAAATTGACCCTAGAAAAAATGGAGTGTTCTTCCAAAGCAGTAATAATTTATATATCGGTACATACTCATAATACATGTATACACATAATGCACACTTGGCGCTCATTTTTTACCGATCTGTTATTTGACTTGCCCAACACGGAAACAGGTAAACTGAAGTTCAACAATGCTCTTTTTCCATGACTGGTGAACCTGTTTAGCGGTTGTTCCCGATTTGCCTATTTTGTTTTAAAGACAAACTACAAAGGTAATATTTTCTGTTCAGAAGAGAGCTTCTTGTCGCTACAAGAACTTTAACACATGCCCTAATAAAAATGGCCTTTGTTCCATTCAGACGATCTTATGGCGCGATTGTGTAACCTTGGGAGGTACTTTGTCACTTTGTCTTATGCTGCTATGAGTGACTTCACGGAATCACAATATTGACTATCTTTCTTTGGGGACTTACGGAACCACGAGGTCGCAAGTGCTACCAGGCCATTCCTAATTTCTGGGGGGGGAAGCACTGGGTAGAATGTTCCCTAAAAAGATTAGCTATAATTTGTCCAAATAAAAGAAAAAGTAAGTAGTATGAATATCCAAGTACCTTAAAATATACTTAAGATACGTTGTATTCATATGCTATCAATTTTTACCTAGATACCAAAAAAAAATGACGATCTTAAGAGCTTTTTGTCCACAGTGCATTTTCAAGATCGTTCTAGGCAAATCTGCATGGAGAAAACAAATGAAATGTATCCCAATGGGTGTTGCAATAGGATTAATCTGTTTAGGTCTTAAACCGTTTTTCCAAGATCTTTCTATTGTAAAGGTGAAAATAATTATAATTGAACACGTCTCTAATTGCAACAAACACAAACCTATTAAAAACTTTTGAATTACTATGTATGATAGTGTTATATACATGTAACTTCTAAAAATGTTATAACGTTTGCCTTATAATGGAATAATGCTAATTGGCTATAAAAAAAATAATTTTTGTCTTTTTTCTTTTTTCTTTCGTACTCCTAATTTTGGGTTTACACCATTGATCTTGGAAAGGCGTGTGTTCCGACTGTCCTTTAGACTCCCCCCCCCTGATTAAAGGGACAGGACGAGATTTTAAAAAGATCCAAATTCTCTCATTTGAACTCGATCGGTTGTAGAACACATAAAGAGAGAACATTTCGAAGGTTTATTGGGCAATTAATTAAAAAAAAAACAAAAACTTGCCTGCTATCCTTATCGGCCCCATCGAAAAAAATGCTTTCATTTTTTTTGTCGGCACGACAGAACATATAAATCATTCTCTTAATTATCTATAGTAACATAACACCTTATTCTTTATTACCATGAGAGTGTCGGGTTCTCGTAACAGGTAGAGAACACCGAGGAATTCTACAATCATTGCATCATCAGATAGATTGATGAGAGGTGGCAAACCATCGATTCAATTTTAAATTCCATTGTGAGTTGTTTGTAGGCAAATTATTATTTACATAGCTTTAGTACGATTTGGCCGATTTGTGACCAAAGCCTTGAGAAAGATATTGAAAGTATATAATAACGCCCTGGTTTAAAGTGAATGTGGAACACAACCACATCTATTTTATATAGTTCAAATCGAGTTCTCACTGCACCTGCTGGAAGAGATGACAAATTTAAATTGGTATCAAAGATGCGCTATGAACTATCTACCTAATTTCCAATCAAAATATTTTCATATTCATCTAAATAGCCGTGAGAACTTCGGTTTGGGTTGATTGCACTTTTGGCAAAAATAGATCACAGAAACTGGCTCACTGCGCTTTTTGGGTGTCAATGACAAGCTTGAAATTATGTATCTTATATATCGTTTGTTACGAAACTTGCGTAATTATTCAAATCGAAATAAATTCATAATAATCCAGGACAGAATAAAGATAAGTACATGGCCGTCAAGTCGGCGCACAACGCGATTGGTCCATAGTGCTAACCAATCATCACTGGTTCGGCGCCTCAGACACGAAGCGATAGCGAGGTTTAGGAAAGGGTCACTATTTACAACCAGATTGGAAAAATGAGATTTTACTTGTTTCGGCGGGCGAAAAATTTGCCCCCTTCGCTATCGTTCAAAAATTTCGCAATTTCCCTGATTTTTATGAAATTTCTCCATTTAAAGTTCATATCCCCTTTTCCTTGATGAAAATTTTATTATTTTTCTAAACACGATCGGAACACGTCCCTTTAATTTTCATCAACTCCATTCCCCTGGTGTAAATCATGCCCCTCCCTTAGAATGTCATATGACGCCTTTTACTTGACGCCGAAACGTGGTATTCTTTGTTCGATCGATCCATCAACAAAATAATTCCCCTATGCCATACTACTCACGACGGCTATTAAATAAATTCCATCCCTTGCTCGATGGTAGACATACAAGAGTACAATAATCAGCCTGTTCAACTTGAGCATCATTGTAATTCTATAACAGGTGGATGTATGTAAGTCATGTAATTGCTCTCTTGCCCTACAGAATGACTGCCTATTGCATAGGGTCTATAGAGCTACAAGCCACGCTCTCAGCGCATGGCATTTAGACCTGCCTCATTGATTCTGTCCTTAAGTAATCTCTCGGTAAAGACTCTTGATATATGGCAACTACATTCTTAAGGTATTGAAAATGTTCATCTACCTAAACGTCATATATTTTGTTAATTAAGTGTGCAGACAATAAAATCACAAAAATTAAGACAGTAAAATGAAAGGAGTGACGCAAGAGAAGTGCCGTACAGATCACACCCAATCACAATTGTACAAGTCATATGTAATTTGCATTCGCTACATACTAATGACACAATACTAAAACCCTAATAAATTACCAGCATATGTCTAGACTACACTTCTTGTTTTAATTCGAAATCGAAATACTTGTAGTTTTAAATTCAGTTCTGACTTTTTCTGACATCAGATAAAGTAAAAAGGTGCAATACAATTGTCATGAGTGCTGAACAACTCTTTTCCAGATTAGATTTGTTCATTCTTCACTAGTGGGAAATATCTCTATTTGAGTACGTTTAAATCGTTTTTATTGTTTGTTAGCTGGAGGGCCTGCACAGCATATTCCGCCAGGGGTCCCATGACATACTTCCTTTTTTGCTCATTGAATGAATTCAGAAATATCTTCAACGAAAATGCTAATCTCTCCAATGGATTTACTTTTACTGGTGATCAAAACAGTGGACAACCCGTTGAGTGGATGGTTCTTAAGTTACAATTAATATTGGAATCCTAGTGTCGGGGTTTTAAATTGATTTATATCAAGATTAATGTACCAAGGTTGTGAGTAATTATTCGTTATCGGTGATTTGCTTTGTATTAAGGCAAGAGTCCGTAAGCTATTGTCTCAAGTATTTTACAAATAAGCTTTTTCACGCAATTCCTGAAATTAATACGTTACAAGGCCTCATTTGAGCCGATTTGGACCCAAATTAGACAATTAATGTTCAAAACTTACTTTATGAAGATGTGGTTATTGCAAGAGTCCAACACTTAGAGAATTAACTCCCCATCGAAATTGGTGACATGATGACGTCTGGGTCGACTTCAGAGGAAGAATCCGAAGTACCGAAGATTCCCCCTTTTGGTCATGTCAGTTTCGTCGAACAAAAAGCTTTACTATAGATTTACCTTTATGAAATTAATCCTTTAGTAGTACATCATTGCATATTATAACATGCGCTTTTTTTTAGCATTTCACCTCTCAACAAGACCAGGATTTACACCTCGAGAAATTACTATGCATCCAATCCATCCGTTAATCTCGTGGTCACTGCTAGCCGATTTGGTTTGTTATTCGTAGTGTTATATGAGTAATTAGCCAGTCTTTTAGCAAATCAAAGGGCCATGGTAAAGAAAAGCCTGTGTTTATACAATATATTTTGATTGTAAGTCGAGGATTTTATGAGATACAAAATATATACTACATGAGAGGCTCTGGTTACAACTATTGGTCCCGAGGGACTACATAGTGCTAGTTTGGCTGAGGAGGCGCAGGCCCGAAGCAAAATAGCACTCCTTGTAGTCAACGAGGGACCGTAGTTTTAAGCAAGAGACTCGAATAGATCAGGTCTACACTGTTAAAAAAATTTCCGTAAATTTACGGAAATTTTGCAGCAGAATTTCCAGACTTTTTAAGGGTAATTTACGGACATTTCTGTCAATTAACGAAATTTGACAGTATTTTTTACAGAAAGTTGTCTCATATTGTGGAAAAAGAACAAAAAAAAAAAAAAGGTGTATTTTACAGAATATTTCCGTAATTTAAAATTACGGAACGAAAAAAGTCCGGAATTATTGCTGCCGGAAATTTTTGAAATTTTTGAAAAAAACAAAAAATTAATAACATTTTTTATGTTTTTGCTTTTTATTTTTTTATTGTTTTCTAAAACACATTGTCCGTAATTTTTGGAAATCTGTTTCTTAATTTACGGAAATTTCAAACAGTGTTATTTGTTTATATTATTCAAATAAAATTTCCAGTAAACAATGAAAAAAATATAATGTTTGGCCATTTTCATTCAATCATTTCAGTCAGAAAAATGATCTCTGTGAATGAATGTGGTAGTAAGCATGCATCCACTACGCCGCCAAATGCAGACGCGCTACCGCGACGCAGTAAGTTAGGCGCGAATTAAGCGCCGTAAAAAGTACCTCGGCCCGCGTAAATAGTACTTCTAAATATGAACTATTTACGGGTGGGGGTGGCTTAGGGGTACTATTTACGGATCGCACCGATTTCTCGTCGCACGCATAGTTGAACTATTTTAATCACGTGATATAGTTTCAACCAATATAAACAATCTTAGATTTATTAAGGAGTATAAATTGTTATATATGTAATTTAGCATACCGTAAAATTAGGGCTAATACCAGAGGGCAATATATATTTTTCCATCTTGAATGGACACGCTGATTAGTTTGACTTTCGATAACAGGTTTGAAAAGATTGAGAGCAATGGCCTCTATCCAGTACCCACTTCCTTTCCCGTTGATAACTACAACCTTTATTGCCGTCATCTCTGATTGGGTCATTACGTGAAATAACATGACATAACCTTCTGAGTAACCAATCACAATTGACTTCTTACATATCTGTATTTACTTTTAAGCTTTCTTACCATGTCTCTGATTGACTAATTAATATCCTATAAACATAAGGGTAACCAATCGGCATATCTAAAAGAAAATTCCTTGCTTTATGGACGACAAAGTTTTGTGTTTAAAACGTTTCACCAAGAAATTTCGTAGTACCCTTGGCTGTGCCTTCCGAAAAATCTCCCCGGCGATTCGTTTTAGGGTGATGAAAATCAGAAAATCACAAAATTAAAATTTCCTGTGTCTTTTTTTATTATATCCTTTACAGTGAGGGATTTTATCAAAATGTTACTGTTGTTTTGCATTCCATGGGGAAAAAATATTGTCACCTTTAACAAGGAACTATTCTCTACCTTTCGTTTTTCTAAATACATTTCTCTTCATTCAGCTGATATTGTTAGAAATAAAAGGGATAACTGCGTATTTAATTTGTGATATATATGTTTTCGAAAGTATTTCAATATCGACTGCATCTTCAGCTGCAAGGCAGTATGCATTGAAGAGGTGACTGATGATCCATCACTTGGATGTTTAAAATGGTAATTTTTCCATTTTTCACACTCATTAGCCTCTCCGTACAATATTTCAGAAATATTTGATCTGCCATTTATCATTTATTTAAAACCAGTCAATATTTATAATTACATTGACCAGGTTGTCATACTTTTTTTCTGGTTATCTTGTCGTTCAAAGCGGATAAACTCGCGATCGCAACCTGAGTCCTGGTGTTAGCACGACTGCTAAATTGAAAACCAAGCTGCGAAAAGTGACTGAGTTCTAACGCAAACAGTAAAGGTGTAGATGACATTACGGTCGAGCCCTTAGAGGGTTTCCGATTAAGACTCTTCTACCGACTGCTTCACTATTTATTTTCCTTTTCTCTAGTGGTCAGTGAGTGTGTGCAGGAGGCTAAGATGAAGAAAAGCCGTGGTAGAATATGTTTCTCTTTGGGTTAAATTCATCAAGTTACAGCAACATCCAAGAACGTGAAGGCTTTAGGTGGCGTAACCAAGACATTAAAAATACATGTTGAGAGAATTCAATGGCACTCCGGATAAGACGGGTGACCTTTTCTTTCCATAAATAATCTATGCACTCGAATTTTGTTATTAGAAACCGTCCATGGTGATATCGCATTAAACAGCATTCACTATACAATTCGCATACATTTTACATGGGCTTATCATGAAAATTGTTCTGTAAATGTTCTTATTTCATGGGAAGTTTATGCAAAAAGGGGAACGAACTGTCCATTTTATTTGGCAAACATTGTTCAATGTTCGAAAATGCTTAAAAGGTTTTGCTTGAAGTTAAAAATCTTCAATTCCATTTGAGATATCAATGCTCAATCTTTTATAATTTTAAATCAAGATTTAGCTTAAATCAAGATTTAGCTTTATCCGGGAGTAACCCCTTAAACTTGCTAAAAAGTTCTGCAACCAAAGTTTCTGAGTAGCTAAAAACGTTCATTAAGCTTGGATAAAGAGCATGAGTCGTTGCAGGGTACAAAATAGACTTATACTCGGAATTTTAATCTCTATCATATTTTTTTTCAGTGGTGAAACCCCCAAAATAAGATCACAAAAATAAAGAAAAATACAAAGACATAACCACTCTTTCCCCATCCATGTCCCCAGACTGAAATGTTTAGTTACGCCGCCACTGGGCATGATCAATGTATTGTTGTTGCCATAATCTGACTGCCACATGTGTGTATTCAGCAATAACCATGTTCAAGTCATGATCAATGCATGGTTGCCATGTGCACTGCATCTGACGCCCACATGGGGGTATTAAATTAATCTGAAGTAACCATGTTCAAGTCATGATCAATGCATGGTTGTCACAAGCAGTCATGTACTGCATCCGGTACTGCATCTGACGCCCACATGGGGGTATTAAATTAATCTGCAATAAACCATGGTCAAGTCATGATCAATGCATGGTTGGCACATGCACTGCTTCTGACCCCACATGGGGTATTGAATTTATCTCCAATAACCATGTTCAAGTCATTCTGTGCATGGTTGTCACATGCACTGCATCTGACACCCGTTAAGGTGATTACATAGTGTCATTTCGCTTGCCGCTCAGCGGCAAGCCGCTTGGTGAACGCCGCTTGCAGGATTGAGCTATTATAGTCAAGCGGCGCTATCGCTTGAACTACGTCATCGAGCGGCACCGCTCCAGACACTGTAAACTGAAAATGTCTTGAATTGGAAAAATCATCTTATATTTAAATACCCAGTACAATGAGGAATTACCTTTTGTTGCATCCATGAATTCAAGACCCTGAAGAAAATACTACAATGAATTCAAGACCCAAATCCAGATACAAAAGAAGTCAATGATTGAATTTAAGATGATTCCACCAACTGTTAATCTTGGGTGAGAGCTTAAGATTGTAAGATTTGCCTGGGTGCACTCATATAATAGAGTTTGTTTTGAGTTTTGAGAAATAAACTAAGCTTTTAAAAACGTATGCTACATAGAACACTCCAATACCTGAAAATAAGTTTTACTGCATAAATTGATCAAACAAGAAAAAAAACACTGTTTTACCTAACTTACTGATTGCGCCATAAGCTTATCTTAAACACATTTTCCAAACTTACAACTACATTAAAATTGCCTTGTTTGAGTACTAGAGTTATAACCATTCAACAGGAAACATTTTACCATCATGCATGGAAATAGCATGCAGATAATGTTCTTAATTAAGTAACATTCTTAATTAATATCAGGGAACAACAATCAATGGGAATTGACTGTGGCTGTCTGCCGATTCCCGTAATCAGATTTTCACGTTCATTCATCACACTCCGTTTGGAGCTTCCGCGGTTGGGAATATTAGCAGAGCTTCGACAGCTAAGGGACATGACAACGATCCCATAATGCAGTGGGCACACAGCAACCAGGTATGCCATGTCCGATCACGTGGCAGATGGCATACCAGATATCATATCAAATAAGTTTGCCGCTATCGTCCAATGGCAGCGCTCTGTGGCAGTCACCAATTTGCTGAGTCACTGTCAGGGGCCTGTTAATATTCCAATGCTCTCCATCGTCAGTAGAATGCTTAAAGCAATCTGATCCTACAATAATAAGATTGAAATATAGCCTTTTGTGTAGAACATTTTATTGACTAAATATGCACATCGGATATGAGTCTTTCAATAAGTAAAATTAGCTGCAACAAGAGCTGGCATGACCCCTCATAATAGTGTACAGGGGTCAAAACAGGTCTATAGTAACTGTTTTGAAACCTTCACCAACTTATTCATATGTTCATGAGGATTAAAAACGTATAATTTGCCATATCTACGGTCATTAGTTTGATAATGGGTCAAGGTCATCAAGGTCATCCTAGGTTAATTCTTTTAGGGTGCTTTCAGGGTCTTAAATTGTTTGTCTGATCATACAGGAAATGCATGTTTGCGCTGTATTTGAATTTAGTATGTAAATTAGGACTATGGTAAGTATTAATGACATCATAGGTCATGTACAATACATGTACATGTACATAGGACATATTATATTATTATTATTATTATTATGTAGACCATTGTAACATTTTGATCTCTAATTACGTGACCAAATGGTGAAATGAGTGCAAGTATTATATTTCCTGGCCCTTTGGGACTATATGAAGAATTTGGGACCATTTTGAAAAGAATAGAAGAATTTTGAAAATGTTACCCCAGTATGACCTTGAACCTTTGTTGCCCTATAACTATTAAAGTATAAACGACAGATAGGGTAAACTATATCTTTTTTAATCCTTAGGATATATCCAAAATGTTGGTATAGATTTCAGTACACTTTTACTATTCTTTATATTTCTCCCTGTGCAAAACTTGCCTAGTCCCTGCAAATGCACGTTTTCGCCACATTTTCGTCATAGCACGATTAAGATGCTATTAGTTTCTTGTGTGAAGTCACAATTATATTCTCATATGCAGATGTTTGTTTTCTGTTAAAAGGTGTATTGAAAACTTCCGATCGACTTTAAAAAGGTATCTTTTATAATCAACGTCTATCGAAAAAAAAG
This sequence comes from Ophioderma brevispina, assembly GCA_023653785.1. Taxonomy (NCBI): domain Eukaryota; kingdom Metazoa; phylum Echinodermata; class Ophiuroidea; order Amphilepidida; family Ophiodermatidae; genus Ophioderma; species Ophioderma brevispina. Next base: position 7,333 of record JAMKCH010007550.1, on the reverse strand, counting down.
TGCGTCATCTAGTTTTCCTTATTTGTTGAGGAAACGCTGGTAGTGTTATTTGGTAGCAAAATAGTCTGAATCGATTTGTTTATATAAAGGTTTGATTTATATAGTTCATGCATCATTATTTATTGTAATATGTAAAATTGTTCGAAAATTGGCGCAATTACAAAAACAAAAATATTGTTAGAAATTCATAAATAATCTTAAATGACTTCAATTACTACTACTGTTGCTGCTGCTACATGTTATGTTCATTTGAATAAGCAATTAAAATAAAAATGTATAAAACACGTAAGACTGTATTCCTCTTGAGCCCTTAAACCATTCCCATGGTTGTGATTGCCTGAATAAATTAGCCAATCGGCAGACAGGGGCGTTAACAATTATTCAATCGGATTCAACACAAAATAACAAGAAGTAAACCGGGTTTAACGAATTTTACACAAAAAAGTCTATATATGATTAAAACAAATTTCTCTAATGCAAGTAGGAGCATAACATTATTATGAACACAAAATATCCAATAACGAAAATATGCGCTTACGTTTGTCCTTACTATGACGTCATATCAACAAAGACTGGTGTACGTCTTCATATATGTGATGTAATTAATTCAATATATTTTGCTCACTATTAATTGATAAACTGCACGTGCATTGATTGGATCTCTCCATTCAAAGTTGATTAAGCGTGCTTTTGTGATTTAATTGATCCTTAATAAATGGTGCATTAATACAATACAGAGCATGCGGCCATGCTTATATGAAAGATATAATTATTTTTTTATAAATAGACTTTCTACCTTGAACTTGTAAACTTATTAATTTGCTTTTAATTACAGTTATTTTCGTTTGAGTTTGCAATGCTTCTTGTGAGCGACTGCGATAACACAAGTGCAACACCCATCTCAAAGCAATTCGGATGATCTGATTTTGTACAAAAAAAATCAATAAAAATAATGCCAAGCCAAAACAGTAAATAGATGCGATGGATCTTCAAGGTGCATTTTGTAGTTCTAGCACCTTCGGTTTTATTTTATGTTTCGCTAGATATCCTTGAAGAAAGCTACTTCAAAATTTTCAGTTGATTCCGAACTTGCGTTTTGGTGTTATGAGCAAATGCTTGTGTAACGTTGTCCCATAACCTAACTCACTGTTTGTGGTGTATAAAAGTGCGAATTACTCCTACAGACTGTCGAATTTGCAGGTAAGATTAAAGGGGCATTTCTCGATCCATAGCCTCGTCCTCCGACTTACTTAACATTAGTAATCCATGTGTACTTAATCTTACGTGCAAATGCGGTCGTATATGTAAGAAATTTGCAATTTTCTGTCCACAAACGGACAGAAATTATAGCATAGTGTCCTATGGGACCGTGGGAAACAAGCATTTGCTCATAACACAAAACCGCAGGATCGGGATCAACTAAAAAGTTGTGAATAAGCTTCTCTCAAGGATACCTAGTGAACAATGAATAAAACAGTAGGTGCTCCAATCACGAAATGCACCTTTAAGCACGAGTGCAATACTTAGGGTAACGGTTCTGGCCCGCCCTCTGGCCCGCCTGGTCATCTCATTTCCACGATGAGGTAACCCGGATGACGGTATTCTGAGCTCTTTAATATTATCCCAATAGCTTCGCTTTATTCACTTTGTAGCGAATGGATACAGCCATGTATAGATAAAACAACTTTTTTAATACCGATGCAGTCAGAGAAAAGGGCTCTGGAAAAGTATTAACTACGTAAGCCTTTTACTATTGAGATTGATTATTCAGAGAGATTTAATGTTAATTAAAGGGGGATGGCCCCAGAGTTCCGAATTGAATATATGCAGTTGTTATTTGATGTTAGAATGTCTTTCACCCGAAAAACCCTATCTGTAACGTTTCGCATCGATATGCCATCCGTTTTGATATGAGTCGCTCGAACGTATTTGTAAAGCATTGATAGAGTAATCTGCCAAATAATTGGTCGGAACCAAAATGCAGGCACATTTTCGCTCATAATTCCAACCCAAACATTCTTTAGTCCTAAGATCTCAATAGGGTAAATGAGAAAAATAATACCCGGTAAAATCTGGGGTTCAGGTGGCAAGGCTAATTAGCGACGGGCCATAGGCCGTTGAAATACGGGCTAATTATAATTGATACGCAAACAATTGTGCTTTTGCAATGCTATAAAAGATGGTGTTTCCTTAATTTGAATAGTAATGCACAGTTGACCCTAGAATAAAATGTAGTTTTCTTCCAAAGAGCAGTAATAATTATATCGTACATTTAAATAAATGTATACAATTAATGCACACTTGGCGCCTCAAATTATTTTACCGATCTGCTTATTTGACTTGCCCACAACACGAAAACAGGTAAACTGTAATAACGCTTTTTTTTTCCGTTACTGATGACCTGTTTTAGCGGTTCTTCCTTATTTTCCTATTTTGTTTTATAGACAACACTACAAAGGTAATATGTTCTAGTGCTTGTCGCCTACAGACGTTAACACATGCCCTAATAAAAATGGCAATTGTTACGTTCAGCTGATCTTAGGCGCGATTGTAACCTTGGGAGGTAATTTGTCAACTTTGTCTTTTGTCTGCATTGGAGAGTGACGTCACGGAAGGTACAAATATTGACTAGCTTTCATTTGGGACTTGTTTGAACAGTTGCGAGGTGCTAATCCAGGCCCATTAATTTCTCTAAACCAATGAGTAGCTATAAAAAATAGTTAATTTAATATGAAATATCCAAGTCCAGTAAATATAACTGCTGATTCCGAGATTTTGAATATTTTTTTGTGTAGTAATTAAAAATAGTCATCTAGAACTAAAAGATAGCCTCACCTTAAATGCCTAATTTCAAGGTTTAGAGTGAATCTGATTTTTCGTGCTCATGCATTACAACATTTATGCAGCAGTCAATACGAAAGTGCCATAGGATACTGTAATACCGAAAATTCCGGATCGGAAATTGATAAACCAAAGTTGAGGATTTTTCTATATGAAGGACTTCGAATTGATTTTAGGTTTATTTCCATACAAGTGGATTAGTATCTGAAAAAACATACATTTGTTTTGAAAAATGAATGGCACCCTCAAAAATCGATCGGAATCTTGATTCCAGCCTTTCAATAGTGTTAACCCTTAAAATGTACTAGAAATATACTTAAAGCGTTCGTGAATATCGATATGCTTCATACCTGCTATAACAAACAAATGACGTCTTTAAGAGATTTTGTTCCACAGTGCATGCTCAATTCTTTCTACCAATTCTGCGTTGAGAACAAATGAAATGTGTATCCCCAATGGGTATTTGCAATCATGCTCGATAATCTTTTGAGAAGTCTCTTTAAGATAAAATAATAATATTTGAACACTGTGCTCTAGTTCAATAATTCAAACAAACATAAAACCTATTAAAACAATTTTGAATTACTATTTATGATAGTGTTATATACTTTCTATAAAACTATATTTAACGTTTGCCTTATAATGAAAATGCACTTCGCTATAAAGAATCATTTTTTTTTTCTTTCTTAATCCAATGTTGGTTACAACCATTGATTTTGTGAAAGGGTGTGTTCCCTGTTAAAGGGACGGGAGGAGATTTTTATGAGAATACGAATTTCTCCCTCAGGAAAATTTGCACTTGATCGTTTGCAGAACACCTAAATGAGAACGTTTCGAAGGTTTACTGCACAAATAATTAAAAAAAGAAAACCAACAACTATGTTTTGAACTTGAGTGCTATCCTTATCGTCCCTATCGAAAAACATGCTTTCATTTTTTGTCGTGCACGACAGAAAATTATAAATCATTACATTAATTTAATGATCTTATAACATAACGACCGTATCTTATTACATGAGAGTGTCTTGTTCTCGTAACAGGTAGAGAACACCGAGGGAATTCTACATCATTGCATCATCAGATAGATTGATGAGAGGTGGCAAACCATCGATTCAATTTTAGAATTCCATTGTAGTTGTTTGAAGTAAATTATTATTTACAAGGAACAAAAAGATTGAGATAACAAGAGCAATATCATTTGTTGTGATTGAATCTCAATTGATTTAGTACGATTTACGATTTGTGACAAAGCCTTGAGAAAGATATTGAAAGTATAATTACGCCTGGTTGAAAAGTGAAAGGTGAACAAAACTCACTCGATTTAGTTCAAATCGAGTTCTCACTGCACCTGCTGGGATGGAGAGAGTGACAACTTTGAAATTGGTATCAAAAAATGCGCTATGACTATCTACGTAATTTCCAATCAAAATAATTTTCATAATTATCTAAAAATCGCCCGTGAGAACTGCGTTGGTTGAGTTTGTCACTTTGCAAAAAGTGAGAATCAAAGAAACTGGCTCACTGCACTTTTTGGGTGTCAATGATAACTTTGAAATTAGTATCTAAATATCGTTTGTGACAAACTGCATAATTTTGCAATCAAAATAAATTCATAATAATCCAGGACAGAAATAAAGATAAGTAACATGGCCGTCAAGTCGGCGCATAACGCGATTGGTCCATAGTTCTAGCCAATCATCACTGGTTCGGCGCATCAGACACGAAGCGATAACGAGGTTTAGGAAACGGTCATTATTTACATAAGAGTGGGAAAAATTAACATTTTACCTTTTTTCGGTGAAAAATTTCGCGTTCCCCCTTCGCTTCCGTTAAAAAATTTCGCATTCCCCTGATTTTATGAAATTCTCCATTTAAAAGTGCATATTCCTCGCTAAATTTTCCTCGCTAAATTTTCATATTTCCCCTCTCACAGCATTTTTTTCGTATAATCCCCCATTCCCCTGGTATAAATAATGACCCCTCCCTTAGATGTTATATGACGCGTTTACTTGTACACGAAACGTGGTATTCTTTGTTTGATCGATCCATCAACAAACGAATTCTCCCTATGCAATACGACGGCTATTAACATAAATTCTCGTGCTCTACGGTAGAAATACCAAGAGTACAATAAATCACCTGTGCAGCTTGAGCATCATTGGAATTCAATAACAGGTGGATGTATTGTAGTCATGTAATGTGGCTCTCTTGACTGCCTTTTGCATAGGGTCTATAGAGGTACAGGCACACATCTCGCGCATGGCATTTAGACCTCCTCATTGATTCTGTCCTTACGGAATCTCCCGGTAAAGACTCTTGATATATGACAAATAGATCTTAAGGTATTTAAATTTCTCTACCTAAACAGTTATCATATTTTGTTAAGTGTGCAGACAATAACATCACAAAAATTAAGACATTAGAATGAATGAGTGACGCAAGAGAAGTTCCGTTAAAGATCACACCCAATCCAATTTAAAAGTCATATGTATTTGCTTCGTTGCATACTAATGACACAATAACATAAAACCCTAATAAATTACCAGCATATGTCTAGACTACGCTTGGTTTATCGAAATCACAATACTTGTAGTTTTACATATCAGTTCTGACTCTTTCCTGACATCAGATGAAAAGGAAAAAAAGGTGCAATACAATTTGTCATGATGAACAACTCTTTTTCCCAGATTAGATTTGTTCAATTTCTTCACTAGTGGGAAATATATCTAATGAATTAACGTTTAAATCGTTTTATTGTTGTTAGCTGGAGGCCTGCACAGCATATCCCGCCAGGGTTCCCATGACATACTTCTTTTTGCTCATTTTAATTGGTTCAGAAAATATCTTCAAACGAAAATGCTAATCTCCAATGGATTTACTGGGTGATCAAAAACAGTGACAACCACGTTGAGTGGATGGTGATGAAATACATGAATATCGGAATCCTAGTGTCGGGGTTTTTAAATTGATTTATATCATGATTAATGTACCACATGTTGTGAGTAGTTATTCGTTATCGGTGCTGTTGCTTTGTATTAAGGCAAGAGTCCGTAAGCTATTGTCTCTGTATTTTACAAATAAGATGTCACGCAATTTCTGAAATTAATACGTTACAAGGCCTCATTTTAGCTGGATTTGGACCCAAAATTAGGACAAATTATGTTCAAAACTTTCTTTATGAAGATTTTGTTATTGCAAGAGTCCGACACTTAGAGAATTAACTTTACCACAAATCTCAAAACATAAGCATACCACGATAAAATGGGAAGTTCCCATCGTAATAAAAGCTAAATTGTTACATGATGACGTCTGTCGGCTTCAGAGGAGATCAAGAAATACACGGAACGATTCCCACTTTTGGTCCTGTTAGTTTCGTCGAAAAGAAGCTTTACTAGTAGATTTAACTTTCATTAAATTAATCCTTTAGTAGTATATCATTACATGCCTTAACATGCTATTTTTAGCATTTCACTTCCCAACAAGACCATGATTTAAACCTCGAGAAATTACTATGCATCCAATCCGTTAATCTCGTGCTCACTGCTAGCCGATTTGGTTGGTTATTCGTAGTGTTATATGATGTAATTAGCAGTCTATTAGCAAATAAAAGGCATGGTAAGAAAAATTTGTGTTTATACAAATATAAGTTTATTTTGATTGGTAAGTCAGAGGGATATAGCATGAAATACCATGTAATGAGCCAATCAGAGGTACTGTCAGAAAGGTGATAGAGCACATGTGGTTTAGCATACCGTGAAATTCGGGCAAATACCAGAGGGCCATATATATTTTTCCATCTTGAATGGACACGCCGATTAGTTTGACTTTCAATAACGGGTTTGAAAAGATGGAGAACAAGGGCTTCTATCTAGTACCCACTCCTCTCTTACCCGTTGATAACTACTACCTCTATTGTCGTCATCTCTGATTGGGTCATTACGTGAAATAACATGACATAACCTTCTGAGTAACCAATCAAAATTGACTCCCTACATATCTGTATGTACTTTTAAAGCTTTCTTACAATGTCTCTGATTGACTGATTTATATCATATAAACCTAAGGGTAACCAATCGGCATATCTAAAAGGAAATTCCTTGCTTTATGGACGAAAACGTTTTGTGTTTAAAACGTTTCACCAAGAAATTTCGTAGTACTCGTTTGAGGGTGATGAAAATCACCAAATTAAAATTTCCTGCGTTGAAAGTAATAACTATGTGTCTTATTTTATTCTTTACAATGATGAGTTTATCAAAATTTTACTGTTGTTTGGATTCCCTGGGGAAAAAATTCTTGTCACCTTTAACAAGGAACAATTCTCTACTTTTCGGTTTTCTAAATACATTTCTCTTCATTCAGCTGATATTGTTAGAATTAAAAGGGATAACTGCTTATTTTATTTCTGCTTTATGTTTTCGAAAGTATTTCAATATTGACTGCATCTTCAGCAGCAAGGCAGCGCGCATTGAAGAGGTGACACATGATCTATCAC